>SNQJ01S0091544.1:30670-61569 GCA_010110895.2 Picea sitchensis | reverse complement strand
ATTAAAGTATAAATTTAACAATTTTGTCATTTATAAAGGAGAGCCTAGAATAAGCTCATGTGGGAAGCTTGAAGCTCTAAAGTCAATGTACATTTTAGAGTAAACAAGACTAAACAAGATGGTATCTTTTGTACCATGTTGAAAGATGGAAATAAGATGTTATGCTCTTCTTCACTCATGTAATGGTGCATTTTGGAATATCTTCATTTATCATATGTAGTAGATATAATAAAGTCTTAAGAAACTTTTGTTGCCTACTCTAGAGGATAATAGATATAAGTTGATAGAAGTGTCTCATTTATTTACAGTTGGATGGGTATCCCAAGGATATAAATTGAACATTGGTGCATTGTTGTGAAGCTATAACATCCTAAGATTTGGGAAGAGTGTTAATCGCACAATTCTTTTCTCACCTCAAGTCTTCCACCCAAGACTTTCTTGGATTTTCTTTCACTGAATTTAACTTAACCTCCCAAGTTTAAGGTCAAGCATGGTTGCACCCATCAAAATAAATGTTTAAAATGATAGTTTAGGATTGTGGTAAGATCTCTTAATTTGATGCTTAAATGTTATTTTTTATTGTTGTAGTCCTTTTCACAAGTATTGTTATGGTGGTGGTAATCCTTGTATGTGTTTTGTATTTCATAGGAAAACCAAGGGTCTATTACCATTGTCCTACAATATTATAAGAGTGATTGTTTGAACTATGTATAGTCAAGGTTATGCAAGGTAAATGATGATTTCATCATGGAAATCAGTGAGATATTATCGTCTTGATGTTGCTCCGAGAACATAGCCTCTTGAAGAGGGGAAGAATGGTAATACAACAAACTAATTAACTTGAAAGAAATAGTGCCCCTTGATTTACATTTCTTCTATAAGAATTTATGTTGCCAACTTGTTACTTTACTTAACCAAGTTCAAGGTGTGTTTGAGCACAGACCTGTCTCACCATAAACACCTCATCTTGGATAAACATAAAAGAAGTTATCCCTCACTTGAATGGAGGATGTTATTCCTGGTCTCAAGTGTTCACTCCAACTCTTATGTAGTGCTAGATTTTCCTTCCCAATATATGCATGCAATTTAATGATTTTTTTTTTACTTTTTCAATAGTTTTTTTTGTCATCTATATAGATACTTGAGGTTTGGAAGCAAGACTCATGACTCTTGAGTGCTTGGTCTCTAGAATGAAGAGCACTAGTATTGGATGTGTAGTTGTTGGGCCTTCATCCCTTACAACACTTATATGTGAAGATATTATGTGTTTGACAATTTCAATGAATGTGTTTATAAAATTCAATCAAGAATATTGGTAGGTCTGTGATCACAACATACAATTGATTATCAATAAATTATTAATATTGTCTACTAACATTGTATTAATTTAGAACATATTTGAAAAATATGTCGACTATTTTGAGTACTCTTGAATCATATTTATCTACTCTACTCTGAGTCAATTTAACTCTATCCTGAGCTGACTATTTATGGATGAGTCAAACCCACTAGAAACAAGTGAAAGGCACATTGATAACTTAAATATTGATGACCTAGTCTTTGCATGCTATTGGGTATAGTGGTTCTTGAATGAATAAACAAAAGATGTAAAGTGATGTAAGAACCTTGGGTAATTATCAAAAGATATTCAAAGTTGAGAATTTGAATTTTGATTTTCATGAGTTAAGGCATGCTAGTAAAGCCAACAATATTGTGTTGAAATTCATCAAAATTCACTAGGAGGGAAAATGATGCATGACTAGATATTATGGCTCTAGATGATGGGGATTTATGTGAAAGTTAAAAGTGTATTCAGAGAAGGAAAATGCATGAAAATTTCACCATACTAATAGTGTGACCATATATATCTCGTCAATTATGAACCTTCTTGTTGAAAGAAGAAGAAATGAAAATCAGGAAACAAGTAATATATGGATGATCACATGGTACTCATATTACTGATGATTCTTTGTAGAGTTAGCTTGGGCTGATAAAATTAACCAAGTAAACCCTTGTACTAGATGGATGTTTAATGAGGATTCTTGCATTATATGTGATAACTGGTATTCCTTGTACATATAATCATGCAAGTTAGTGGCTTGATTTTCATGATGTTTTATTGTTGTGTATGTATTATGTGTTGAGATAATTAGTATGTTCATGATGTTATGCTATCTTAAGAGCCTAGGGTATGTACATATGATGTTATGTGATTCCATTTGATGAAAGGCTATGTCTTTGATAAATATTTGTTGAGATTATATCTCTTGTGATAGTATCTCCTTATGTGATAACATCATGTAATTGCATGGAAATATTTTATAATAAGTTGTTTTATGATGACATGTGTGAGCATGTGGTGATGACAATAATGACATGTGAGAGTTAGCATGCGGTTTATTTCTATAAGATGTTGATATTATGATTACAACTAATCCATTAGTTGCATGTTGTGAGGTGGTGATTGTCAAGTTACAGTGGGCCAAGAGGAATAATTTATTTGATAATCTCGTGGGATCCCATAACCAAGAGGGAGAATATTACAAATGACATTTTATGGGTTGGGGACAAATCAATCGACTGCTTATGAAAGAAATCCTTATTCCTTGTATTTATGATACCTAAGTCCCGAAAAATTTCTAGAGTGTTGCTTGTTGACAGTGTTGTGGAATTGGACTTCAATGCCTGGAGTTGTACCTGGTAATTGTCGAGGGACTTAGTTAAACCTTTCAAGACTCCTAATGTACATGAGTAGCGATCCAAATGCCTACTTAAGCAGATGAGGTCGTGAACCTTGGGGCTCCGGATAGATCGATAGGCTTCAAGCCTGGTTCCAAAAGTCGAGAAGGGAAGCTAAAGAATACTTGCACTTCCTCAATGTTATGACATGGGATTTCAATGCCTGTTGCAGTCACTTGGGTGGCTCTATACTAGTCCAGTAGAGGGTGTTTTGGAAGATACAGAGTCTAACAAAGGGTGTTGTATAGGATATGGTGAGAAAAAATTTATAAGTAACATAATCAAAGTAACTTTGGGATGAAGTTCCTTGAAGGATGGTAGGTCGTCATGCCCCACATTGTTACTAGTATTATTATTAAATAATAATAGTAATAAGGAAGTATAATCATTACGCAAAAAGGGGTCATCACGATATTATTATTAAATAGTTATAATAATTATCCTAAGGCGATCATCCCCATCTTGTTATTATTAAACAAATAAATACATAAGTATATAATAATAATAAAGTATAATAAATTCTTATAAATAAATAATAATTATAATGGTAAAATAAATAACGGAAAACTAGGAAAACCCTAAAACAAAATATAATAAATAATTCAAGCAAATCCTATGGATCAACTATGGAGGTTCTATATAAGGAAGGAGATGAAAAGGAAGAGAGGTCATCACTTGGAAATCTCTTTTGGGTGAGTTACAGAGGGGTAAAGGCTAAGGATTCACTGGTAGAACAATCGATTGAGGGCTCGAGTGTGACCTGCTACTAAATAAAAGTAGCTAGGTCTACGGTTGGGTGGAGAGTCATCCCCCACATTTTTGTTGTGTTTGATCGAATCAAGGATCAAGTAGCACAGCATTTTTGAAATCTCCAATTTACATGTACGTTAGTTTCTTTAAACATGTAAGTTCCTCGCCTATCACTACTTTATTGAAGAATCAATGGTTATTAGGGTTAATTTTTCTGTAGTCAATACATATATTACATATGGGTAATTGCTTTAGTAATCTAGGCCATTACATGGTGATTTTAGTGAATTATTCTCAAAAGGCTCAAAGAGCCATTACAAGGTGTCAAAACACTTTCTTATGGTTTCCCATGAGTTTGGGGGCCTTAAACAACTTGTGAGTGAAACAAGAAATCACTTAGTACTTTTTAAGGTAGTATTCCCCCTCCATTGGACAAAATCTCTTGAATGCAACTCCATAAATGCTCTTCAAGCTTGAAAGCTACAAATTAATGGAGGCCATAAAAACATTTCAATGTAAAACATCAAATTAAGCATCAAAGAACACCAAGAGAGACTGTAAAATTGCTTCAAAGACGTCATTGGGTTCTATGGAAAGAAAAATTGCTTGATATTCCAAAGTAGCACCATTTCATATTAGTAAATCACTAAGTTTAAAGAGGATGGATCAGTAAAGTGAGCAATTGCATGATCCTTTTCCCACGTCACTTAGTTGGACGAGAAACCTCATAGCTGAGGTGAATGAGTGGATCTTGTGAGATCTCATCATTGAACTGGGTGAGATTTCATTCATTGTCCTTGATCATTGGGTTGGGTTTTGTTGGTTTTTTAAATATCATGTCTGGGTTTATATCTTCATCTTAAGTGACCCAGGGTTCATGTCTATTGGGGTTCCAACAAAGCCTCTAAACCTATCGGCCCTCCTAGTAAACCATAAGGCAACGCGGCGCACAGAGTGCATTGTGCCATCTCACCTAAGATAGTCGTAATGGGTGGCCACAATACTCATGTGTTTGCAACCAAGAATGAGTGGGGATCTGACAAATGTGCGCTGAGAGTTCTATTTTAACTTATTAACACGATAAACGGTCATTCACGATTATGCATGAAATATAACAACTCATTCATTTACCATATCAATAAATACTGAAGACAGTAAAGAAAACACATGCATTCAATCACATAACACAGGTTTTACCATGGTTCACCCCCTCCTAGGCTACGTCCACAAAGATCTAGCTCTCAAGCTCTTTTATTATAACAATTCCAAAACTACAGCATCGCGTTCTTTACAACTCCTCTCAGTCGAGTTGACATCTATTATGAGGCGGACTAGATCGCACCAGGCTCCTTAGCCTGTGATCCAACCCTCAATATCTATCTTCCTTACTCATCTCCAGCTCAATAGCTTACAAAATTAGGTCGTATAGAAAAATATCACAACAACTAGTTATCAAAACAGGACTCCTCCTCTAGACTCTCTATATCAACCAACCAACTAACTCTTTTATGAGACCTAGGTATCTATATTTATATGGTTTCTGGCTTGCTAGACTTTACAATGTATTTTCAAAAACCCTAACCCTAACGTTGTTTGGTCTTCCATGCATGTGCACATGTTTCTCTTCCTTCCAGTTGTCACTCCCCTTGTGCGTGCCTTCTTTCCCAAAATAGTCTTTCTTTCTTCTTTGGCCTGCTTCCAATAGGCCCCCAACACTAACATGTGGCTCATCCCGAGCCACCTAACCTTTGTGCGCTTCGTTGATCTCCCTGGCGATCATCTGGAACTTCTCCCTGAGCGTCGTTGCTTGTGTTTGAACCTGCGTGGTCTTCTCCTTGAGTGCATCTATTGTCTGTACTGCAATCTCGTCGTTGATCAACCCTACACACTCTGCCTGGGTATGTGCCATGTATGTCTTAGCTTCCTCCGCTTGTGCAATGACCTCTGCTACTCTCTCCTAGAGCGGTTTCATCTATGCAGTGGTGAGTTATTCATGTAGTCTCTTCATGTCTTGCGGCCCTTTGACGTGCTCTATGATGGACATTGTTTTCTGCCTCTGCTTGATGTCTTGGATAGTTGCACTTATCCTTTCTTCTTCTTTGTCCCAATGTTAGACCTGTTGATCCTCTTCTAGCTTCATCCATAGTTGTACTTCTTTGTCGAACAATTCAGCTGCTGCGCTGACTTGTCGTTATATCTCTTGTATCTGCTATGTTTCCTCCTGCTTCCTTTTCTCCCTTACCTCCGATGGAGTGGTAGGTGTGAGATTCTCATGGATATTCTCGATCTCCTACTGATATTGATCGATTGCCTACGCAATCTGATCAATATTCTATGTTGTTGTGAGTTTGGCCCTCTGTGCAGTCTTTGGAATCTTCTCATAAGTTTTGGACACTTTTTGTTCCAATTCGGTCATGCGTTCCCTCTCCTCTTGGGTTTCAAGCTTGGCCTACTCATATATTAATTCCATCTCATCTTGTTTATCCTTTACCTGTTACAATTCGACTGTTTTTATGTGTGCACGAGCTTGTACCTCCTGAGTAACACTAACCTGTAGTTTATGTAGAGCTTTGGATGGTATCCACGGCAATACCAATTGTAGTTGAGCCAAGTCCTTTAGGGGTGTCTGCCCCATGATCTCGTCAATGCGCAGCATGTTGGGTGTAATGTAAAATGTTGCACTCAGTTGCGGTATTGTGTGGATTGTATCATGATCGCTAGATTTAGTTTCTCCTCCTGTCTATGATGTTGATGGGCATGTTCCAATACTAATTTTGGCTGCCTGTGCTTACCCGATCTTCTTGAGGAACTGTCACATGTCTGCCAGCTCCTCTTGAATTCTATCCATGTGGCGCTCAGCCTTCTCAAAATCCTCGGATGTCCGATCCTGGACCAATTGGGCTATCATTTATGCATCATCCTCTATGATCGTGTATTATGGAGGTGTTCCATGCCCCTTCATCTTCTTCTGTGCACCCCTTGTCTGAGTAGTTGGTCTCTTATTCATGCCTAGCTCTTATGGATTGGGACTTGGTGTAGTCCCCTGCGCTGCCTCGGCCTATTTATGTTGTACTTGGGGATCCTTTGTGTTATTATTCTTCCCCTTCTGGGTTCCTGTCTTAGATGTCCCCTCTTTCATCTGCTTTGGCTTGGCTTGGCCCATCCTTGGTTTCTTGGGAACTGCGACTTCCTAAGGTTTTGTTTCTTCCTGCCCTACCTCCTCTTCCTCTGTCCTTCTAGGTATGTCTTGGGTGAGGACTGGAATCCTCCAATCTTCTTCCCAATCCTTGATAACCATTTTTGTGTTTCCCTCCATGATGCAATGGCGTAGTTGTAGCCACTGCTTGTTGGGGTCCTTCCACGCCTGTATCCACATCGCATGTCAAGTGGCCTTGAAGTTGGCTATGTCTCGATAGTACGCAACATCCTGCGGTGTTATTCTCCAAGGGTTGGTGATGGCCTCATGTAGATCGTGTAGGCATCCTTCGAATATAGATGTGTTCATATTTGTTTTCCTAGTGGCTGACGCAGCGCTAAGTGATAAATATCTCGCTCTATGATTGGGTTTGGTTCTGGTGGTGAAAAATACATATTTCGGTTCCTTCCATCCCATAATGGCTATCAACATGAGCATCCATGAGTAATGAAATTGTGTTCCTAGATCTTGTGCATCCTTGCATTCATTTAGAAACAAATTCAAAAGATAAGGGGCCCAGCTAATCGTGGTGCCCTCAGCACACTATGTAGCAACTGCGACAACCCCAGTTGGGACTTTCTCCTTGCGGCATTTTCTGAGCAGCTTGCAGGCCATGATCTTTGCAACCATTTTTGTTGCGATGTCATTTATTTGTTTGATGGTGATTCCTCGCATCCCCCTATAAGTGTCGTATTTATTTTTCATCTCTTCCGTGAGTGCTTTCTCCTTTGTTTTGTCATCGAGAAATTGTACGGGCTCCATGCCCCATGATGGAAACCTTGTGATATGCACAATGAGATCTACGTCTATCAAGACAAGCTTGTCTAGCCATATATCTCCGCCATGTGTGACCGCCATCAATTGTTTGACGCAACTGCTTCCATACTATCCTCTGCCAAAGTGTGGTAGTTCTAGCAGACCTGAAATCCCAATTTTTTCCAATCCTACTACACACTGGAGTGGTTGATTAACTGGTTCCCCAAATGCATCCAGACCCACAGTCTGTAGGTAGACTTGCTTCGCAAACTCCGGGAACTTGTATGTGTTTGTTACATCATGGTCTGAGTATTTTAGCTTCTCGACATAACCTAGCAACTCTGATTTCACCCGTACCCCTTCTCGTATACACGGAAAAACAATGGTTGTGACAGGTTTCTTGCGTTGTGACCTAGGTACCTATTGCTTTTCCTTTTTCGGTGGTGGATGAATCGAGGTTCTAGTGTCCATTAATCATTCTTCAGCATATTGTTCTAGCTAGCCCATGACATCTTCCATTGCTCCCTCCTGTGGATGGTCCGACACGGTTGTCTATGACTCATCTAGTTTGGTCACTTCCGCCTGCTTTGGAGTCATCCCATTGACTCTCGGAGCTTCTTCAGGGTTCTCTGGTTGTGCTTGGTTGTCTATTCCCTGGTTCTGTTGACCCTATTCCTCTCTCGGCATATCCACGTTCATGCCCTCAGGTGTTGTCTATTGGGTTTCTTCTATCACAGGTGTGGGGTTAATTGGTGTGGTATATGGTGATGGGATTTCGTCTACATTGGTGACCTCTGGCAGTTGTTGTTCTCTTTCCTGCGATTCTACTTGTGCCATGGTCCTAACTCTAGAGTGTCTGGCAGTCTAGCTCAGTTCTTCTTGTTTGGGTGGTTCCATGGTGGTGAAAGTTGATCGCCCACAAAGTTCAGTGGTCTCTGCAACCTCTGTGAACTTCACTATGTGCTTTGTAAGCTCTATCGCTCTATGTCTCTTCTTATTTCGCAATAGTCTTTTGGCTCCTACATCCTTGCTTTGTATGGGCATCGTATGAAGCTTTTCGAAGACGTTACAATCATTATGGATTCAATGAACCTCTTGTTCCTTCGTACTTTCCATTACTCTCCCTCGATGTCTCCAGTTGGCTCAATTAATGCGGCATCCCGTCGGTCATTTCTGGCATTCAAGTCCACTTGCCTTCGTCCTTCAATACTTCTTTTGTCATATTTACCTTTCCCACGTGTTTCCATTTTGAAAGGACCGTTGTTGTTGTCCTTGTTGGGTTTGTATTCCTAATTATCCGTGCTCTTTCTCCTTACGGCGCTTGTACCTCTATTAATAATGTTTAATATCCTTTTTTTTTTCTTTTTTTCTTTTTTAACTGTGCGGTGACTTTCAAGTTATGGGTGGTCAAATTTCCTTGTATAGCTTCAGTCGGCTCCCATTGATCATCCCTCTGAGTTCTGCACCTCCTGAGTCTTTCAATTGTACGGATCCCCCATCTATGACAGTTTTAACTTTGTATGGCCCTAACCAGTGCATTATGAGTTTTCCTGGATGTTGAATGGATTTGTTGTCATACATCAATACTAAGTTTCCTTCCTTGAAAGTTTTCTTCTTGATATGTCTTTCATGCCACGCTTTTTCCCTTGACTTATGAACTTGTTGGTGGAACCCTACTAGGATATTATGTTCCTCCATGATCATCAATTGATTCAGCCTCTCCTGAATTATGCCTTGTTCTGTCATGTGTGTAATCGTTGCTACGCGCAGATTGGGTACTAAATATTCTAATGTCACCATTGCTTCTTGGTTGTATACCAATCTGAATGGCATGTGTCCTGTCAACTTCTTGCATGTGGTCCTGTATGCCCACAATATTTCTGGTATTTTGAGGTCCCAATCATCCCTGTTGACATTACAGATCTTTGTCAGTGCATTTTCAAGGATTTTGTTAAATGCTTCTAATGTTCCATTTGCCTATGGGTGATATGGAGTGCTCTTTTGATGATGGACTTCAAATTCTTCAGTCATAGCCTTAATAGTGTTGTTAATGAAGTGAGTGCCTTGATTGTTCATTAAAAAAATTGGGCAACCAAATCTCATGTTTACTTGTTCAAATAGAAAGTGTGATGTTGTTTTTGCGCTACAATATTTAACTGGTATTTCTTCCACCCATCTTGTCAGGTATTATGTCGTCCTGATAATGTAACTTGCTCATGTTCTTTTTGTTGGTGGTTTGATTGGTCCCACAAAGTCTATTGCCCATTTTTCAAATACTTGCAACGTTACCTATGGTCGCAATGGCATCTCATCTCTTCTGTTGGGTTTATCAACCCTTTGACAGACATCGCATCTCTGGAAGTATTCCTTCGAGTCTCTGTGAATGGTTGGCCACCATAGTCCTGTGCAGTAGATTTGTGTGTGTAATGTCCTCCTGCTATTCCCTCATGGGCTTCTGTTAAAACCCTTGGTATTTCATGTTCTAGCACATATCTTCGTAAGATGTTATCTACACCCATTTTGTATAAGTGTCCTGCGATCAGTTGATAGTCTGCAGCCTGGACTACCAGGTTCTTGTTCTGCATGGTGTTATGTTCTTTTGGTGTGGTACATGTACTCAAGTACTGAATGATATCTGCAAAGTATTCATTAGCGATCTGGACTAAAAATAACTGTGTGTTTGGAAAGTTGTCCTCTAAATTTGTAGGTTCTTCGTCATTCGTAACCCTTGATAAGTGGTCAAGTCCTGCATTCAACTTTCCTAGCTTGACTATTAATTCAAAATCAAACTCCTGAAACAATAGTAACCATCGATAGATTCTCCCCCCCAACACTGGCTTGTTTACTAGGTATTTAAGGGTCGAGTGATCTGTGAACATCTTAAAATGTTTTCCTAGTAAGTAATTTCGGAACTTCTACAGTGCGTAGACCATAGCTAGGCCTTCTCTCTCTGTAGTGTTGTAGTTCTTCTCTGATTCTAATAGTTTTCAGCTCATGAATTCTATAGGATGGTC
Source organism: Picea sitchensis (assembly GCA_010110895.2). Lineage (NCBI taxonomy): Eukaryota > Viridiplantae > Streptophyta > Pinopsida > Pinales > Pinaceae > Picea > Picea sitchensis. The sequence goes on along the minus strand of SNQJ01S0091544.1, from coordinate 51,114 downwards.
TAAATCTCCTGCTCCTGGATGCACCAGAATAGCTCCAAGTGCTACGGTCGATGCATCTCCATGTACATGGAATGTCTTCTCCCAGTCTTGAAATACTAGTATTGGCACGATGACCATATTTTCTTTCATTGTATCTAGACCATGTTGACAATCGTCATTCCACTGAAACTTTGTATCTTTCCTTAGCAATTTCTCCATTGGCGTGGTGATATGTGTGTACCCTTTGATAAACTTTCTGTAGTATCCTATGTGTCCCAATGTCACTCTTAGTTGACGGACTATTTTTGGTGGTGGCAAGTTAACAATTACTGTGATCTTTGCAAGATATACTAGTAAACCTTTCTTGCACACTATGTGGCCCAATAGTATCCCAAACGGTGTTTTGAAGATACATTTCTTAATGTTTAATGATATCTGGAACTGCCTGCATCTTTCCAACATCAACCGTAAGACCTCTACATGGTATTTTAACAGATTGTAGACTGTCAAATCTTCCAAGTATACCTCTAGAAACTGGTGGATAAATTCTTTAAATGCAGCGATGACTACTCCGGAAAATATTGTTGGTGCATTCTTCAGTCCAAATGGCATGACTGTGTACTGGTAGGATCCCCATTCTGTATCAAACGTGGTCTTGTATCTGTCTTCCTGTGCTATCTTGATCTGGCGGTAGCCTGAGAATCCATCAGTGAATGAGTAAACTATGTGTCCTCCTACGTTCTCCAACACTTCATCCGTGAAAGGTGTAGGGAAGGGGTCATGTAGGCATGCATATTTCAACTTCCTCAAATCGACACATATTATTATCCCGCCTTGTTTTTTCTCCTGAACTACCATCAGGCTTATCCATTCCGATTCTTCCACTGGTTCTATGATTCCAGCTTCAAGCATTATATCGATATCATCTTTAACTTTCTGCTTATATATCGGGTTTAGTCTATATGGTCGATGTCTAATTGGTCGTGCTTCGGCTCTGAGTGGTATCTTTATTTCTCCTAGCTCCCCCGTTGTACCCTTCATTTCTGCAAATGTTGTGGGAAATAGGTCGTTCTACTCGCACAGTAACTCTGTTATTCTTTCTATTGTTTGTTCATCCCAGTAGTCTCCAATGCTGGCCATTTTGGGATTCTCAGTTGTCCCAATGTTGACTTTCTTCACCTTGATCGGCACAGCAATCACTTCTAATTCTAAAGGTGGACCCTCCACTTCTCTTTCACCTTCCACTTCCTCGATCTGAATATCGTGTGGATCATATTCATATGGTGTTTCCCCCTGCACATGGTAGCATGACAATCATTCTTTGACTGTCTGTTTGTTCCGTTATTGTTCTTCAGTTATGATTTCGACTTATGTTTCCTTAATGAATATCACTCCTCTTATTTGCTTAAGTGTTGCATATATGTTGTGGTTCTCATGCTCGAATGAGAAAGTGACTGTAAAATTATATTGTAGTACTTTCCAGCTCAAAGTTCCTCTACGCAGTTCCTGGTCTGTATACCAATTTGATGGTATGCCCTCTAAGGTATTCACAAAATTATGAGGCCATTCCTTTGGGGGTGTCATTTTCCACAGCATTCTGCACTTCTCCAAGTGTTTTGTTGGTGTCCCATGTCCATCATACTTGTGTTGCTTGTTTCTTTTTTGTTCTGTGTCAAACCTTATGCGTAGTAACCGCTTACATTGGTACCAATCCACGATTGTTTCCTTGTGTGCGCCCCACCATCTTGCAGGTGTGGCCTTGAGTGCTATATCAAGTGCTAGGAGTCTCTAATTTTCTATCACTTCATCCTCGTATTGTACCAAGAATACTTCTAGATCATTCACTCCATGAAAACTAGGTGGTTCCCTTATCTCCGTACCTATCCATATTACTGTGCGGTCTATTCTTGCGCACTTTCTTGTGGAAACTTCATGTAGCCTTTGTTGCCAATTCTCTAAACATGTATCTAAGTTTGTCGTACATGAAGTAATGCTCCGCCAACTGAGTATCCCATATGCAGTTGGGTTTACATATTCCTCATCGCGTGCAGTTGTTCTGTACAATTGGATGATTTCCTCCAAGTCTAAGCAAGTAGGTTCTATGAACCTTTCCCCTTCTGATGGGTCTAATGGCACGATGACCCTGTATTCTCCTGACTCAAATGTCATTTTTCATGTCTTTAAGTTGATTATGGCATGGTTTTCAAACGCCTAGTCCAAGCCAAGCAATGTTGGATATGGTGTTGTGTTGTCCACTATTTCAATCACTTCAAAGTTTGCTTTGGTTCTCACTCCATCCAAGTCTAATATCACTCCTTTCAGTCTACCAATTGGTAGGACTCTGTGTTGGTTTACTAGTTTCATTTGAACAAATGAATATCCTAATGTGGGCTCTCCCATACATTGCCATGTCTTCTTTGGTAATACATTAACTTCAGATCCTAGATCCAGTATGATATCTCCCATGTTGAGATCTTCGATGTTGGCATTCAGTCTGAACTCCCTACTTTTTCTTCTCCTTGTGTGTAGGTGATTGACTGTTTTTTGTTCTAGTTTTCCTTTTGTCTCTATGCTACATATTTCTAATATGTTTTACAATATTTTGACAGATCATGGATCATTCAATACTTTTACACATGATTGCAAAAATCCTTTGATTGTACTTACTTGTCCCAAGTGTTATTTTTTTTGGTATGATCCAACGATGGAGGCATCTCGTATTCTGGCGCTTCCTTAATCTGTTGCGCAATTGAATTCGACGCAGTGTCTTGCTTCAAGAATTCTTGTCTAGCTTTTTAAAATGTGTTCTTATCATTCTGCGTGTCGAAATGTCTCCCTGGTTCAACATTCTTCTTCACCCACTGATGTTGTATTGGTTCCTGTCGAGCTGCGTCGTTTCATGTTTTAGCTCATCTACGCGTAACTATGTTGATGTTTCATCCTTCATCCCTCGCTTTAGCTAAAATCCACTGACCATTCTGGTTGTTCTAATTCCTCTTTTCCTGGATCTTTACTAATAGTGTCAGACATTCTTCCGTATCATGGTCCGATGCTCGACAATACATACAAGTTGCTAGTGGAAGTGGACATTCTCTTGCATAATGCCCCAGTTGTTAACAGTTGTGACATACCAATGGTCCTCTACCACTTCCAAAGCATCCTCTCGCTCATCCTCCACCTCTGTAGCTATCTCAATCTCCTCTCAGCACGTTATATTGAAGTGCTTGATTGTATTGCGCAGTATTGTACTGAGTTTGTGCAGTATTATAGGGTTCTTGTGCAGTATTATATTGTTCTTGCATAGTGTTGTATGGGGTTGGAAGTTGGTTAAATTGTGGTGCAGCTTGCCCAGTCATTATTTCTACCTACACCCTATATGCATATGATGTCCTCTCTCACATAAAATCCATAGTTCTACAATCTTTGTCATCGTGGCCCACTGACTTGAAAAAGTTTCAGTATGAACTCTTCGAGACTGTCTGGTATTTCTGCATCATTGGGAAATGATATGGATCATGGCCTAATTTCTTACAGATCTCGCACCATATTCCTCATGTTGGTAACGGATTTGGCATTCTTGTTGCCATATATTGCGCGAATGTTGGACATTTGTTCTTTTGGTGTCCTTTCGTCCTGCATGTGGTACACCAAACGGCTTCTCATTTGTCCTTACTTTTGTTCTGGTTTAACTGGAATGTTAAGTTCTTCAATTCTTGCTTCGGTTCTTCAATAGCTGGGTACGTTGACTGATATTGGTTTTCCTCCAGTTGTAGGGCTGCATGCAGATCCTCTGCCTGTGTCTAAAACTTATGTTGTCACAATGGGTATTTTAAGTGTGGTAGTAGTGAATTGACGAACAGGTGCTTGTGTTGCATATCGATCATGAGATATTTCAACTTTCCTTTCAGTCACTTGAATCTCTAGTCAATCTCTCATATGGATTATCCTGGTTTTTGTCTGATTTATGTCATCTCGTTCATGTACTGGTCTTCTAAAGGCTTTTGAATATCATTTATCAGCAATTTCTTGATGTCTGCAATCGTTCTAGTTGTCCCTGGTGGATTGTTTGTAGCTAAACTCATATACCGATCCAATGTGTGATACCTTAGTGTAATCGCTAATTGTGCCAGTTTAGTATATTCATATGTGATCTGTTTTGCTTCCCAGATCTTCTCACAAATGAAAAAATGTTTTTTCGGGTCCTTTGATGCTTCTCCTTTGAATTTTGGTAACCTGATGGTGGGATCGTGTCCTGCCATCATGAACGTCGAACTACTACCTCCGCGTGGTTTAGATACTTGACTAGTGCTTCCTGAACTAGCTCCTCTAGTTGTTGTGCCTTGTGTAGATGTACTTCATGTTGTCTTTCGTCTCCTGAAATTCGGTTGTCTAAACAGTGGTGCTCTCTTTGGTGTATTAGTCGCACATGGGTTTATGGGTTCCACACTGACATTAATATGGATAGTATTTTTGCCTTCTCTTCCTACTCTTGGACCTCTCATCTTCCTCTCATATGCTACACATAGGATTTCCTCAATATTATCCACAGCCCGGAGATCCTCTACCTCTTCCTCATCGCTCGCCAAGCCTTCCCTCGTGGCTATGACTCTCTTCTTGGTATTCACCTTGTATTGGTAGGGTACTCTGCTACGCATCTTTCCAGTTGTCACCATTATCCGCTTGATCTGGTTTTCATCCATCATGATTGGATCCAAGGGTTCCTCCTTCTTTCCCTTATCCATTCCTCCTTCCATTTTTCCTTCCATTTTTCCTCTTTATGTCAGTGTTTCCCCCATGCACGCAGGGAAGTTTAGATGTCTAACTCCATCGTCATTACCCCTTTGTTGTATAGTAGTATCTTAATAGAAGTATACAACGATCTAATATACATTCCTTGAGGTCCTCATAGAAACTCTTGCTATGTTGCACTATACGACTTCATTGTATATACTGCAAAAAAATTTATAAAGCCTGCTACAATATTGTCGAGCCAAAAATATACTGCACGGGTGAATTTGTTGTTCACCTGTTGTAACTGCTCAATCTGTACTGAGGTCCACTCTAACTGTTGGATCATGTTCGTTGCATGGTTATCCTTCAACCTTGGTATCCACTCCTGCAATAAGTGTGGAAAATCACAAAAAAAGACTTCATGTAAATCAGTAAACACATATTTCTCAAGCTATTTGCACGGTGTTAATCTAGGGTTTATGTTATCTTTATGTGCAAACTCCAACTCTTTTGTCTTTAGCCAGCTTTCGATCTCTTCTTTTGTGGGATTCCACGGTCTCAACATCCCCTTCTAGTGACTCATTCTTTTCTCCTTCTCCTTGTTCGCTTTAGTATTCTCTTGACCCGCCTACCGCAGCTCTTACGTGTCTTTTAACATATCTTCAATAGTTCACATCTACTCAGTCCTCTATTGTTCCAACCACCGGCAACGGAACCATTTATTTGTTATTTAAATATCATGTCTGAGTTTATATCTTCATCTTAAGTGACCCAGGGTTCATGTCTACTGGGGTTCCAACAAAGCCTCTAAAACTATCAGCCCTCCTGGTAAACTAGAAGGCAACGCGGCCCACAGAGTGCACTGTGTTGTCTCACCCGAGATAGTCTTAATGGGTGGATGCAATACTCATGTGTTTGCAACCAGGATTGAGTGGGGGTTTGAGAAATGTGCGCTGAGAGTTCTATTTTAACTTATTAACACGATAAACGGTCATTCACGATTATGCATGAAATATAAAAACTCATTCATTTACCATATCAATAAATACTGAAGACAGTAAATAAAACAGATGCATTCAATCACATAACACAGGTTTTACCATGGTTCACCCCCTCCTGGACTACGTCCACAAAGATCTGGCTCCCAAGCTCTTTTATTATAGCAGTTCCAAAACTACAGCGTTGCATGCTTTACAACTCCTCTCAGTCGGGTTGAGATCTATTATGAGGCAGACTAGATTGCACCAGGCTCCTCAGCTTGTGATCTAACCCTCAAGATATATCCTCCTTACTCCTCTCCATCTCAACATCTTACAAAATTAGGTCGCATAGAAAAATATCACAACAACTAGTTATCAAAATAGGACTCCTCCTCTAGACTCTTTATATCAACCAACCAACTAACTCTTCTATGAGACCTAGGTATCTATATTTATACATTTTCTGGCTCGTCGGCCTTTACAATCTATTGTCAAAAAACCTAACCCTAACGTCGTTCGGTCTTCCATCCATGGGCGCGTGTTTCTCTTCCTTCTAGTTGTTGCTCCCCTCGTGTGTGCCTTCTTTCCCAAAATAGACTTTCTTTCTGCTTTGGCCTGCTTCCAATAGGTGCAGATGTGAGCACCGAGGTGAGTGATGGAAATGTAATTTTTTCACCTGAGTGAGAGATGGCTCATTTGGTTTGACCTTTCATTATATTTTGAACTCACTTTAAAGGTTCTAACTTTTGGCCTTTTCGGGTTTATTTTTTTGTCATTTTTGTTCATACTCCGGCCAAAAATTGTTGGAACTGTAGATTTGAGTCGTTAAGTCTATGTAATCTGAGTGCCTATGAGATTTTACAGGACACAAAATCCATTTATGCATTCAAAAATGAAATTTAAACAATAAAAAAGAGTCATTTCAACAACTGGAAAAAGAGTGATTTCACCCAGATTTACATCACCAGATTCAAATGAAAAATACCAAAAATTAGAACGTTTAAACAAAGCCTATATTTTCTCTCTAAAATTAATTTTAAAACTATTTAAAAATAATAATAATCACCAATCTTCCCTCATGATTCCATTGCTTGGTTTCTGTATTTATTTTGGAATTAAAGCATATTATATGAACTCAGAGGATAAAAGGATGTTGGGAGTGAAGGAACTATGTTATAGAAACTCACCTTGAATTTGAATGCATGCCACAATAATATCAACACCCGAAGGATTCTATGAAATGAAAATGAAGAGAGAATCAAGTGGTTTGTAGCTTCACCTAGCAAGTGGTAACTATGGGAGGCCTAGTGAGGTTTGGTAAGATAGGGTTTTTATTTCTTCGATATGGGGTGTGAAACTTGACATAAACTCTCTTGCCAACATAACAAACTCATCTCAACTTCAATAGGATTCAAAAACTGCTCAGATGAAGCCTAAGACCAATTAAAAATTTAATTAAAGGGGGCTTGTGTAGAAACCCATGGGATTTTGCAATAGTAGAGGCATAACTTTTCAACCACTGACCATATTGAGAAACAATGAATTTCATTACATAGTGTTAATGATAAAATCCCTAATCCACAAGTTACAAATAAAGGGGGAACTATTAGGACATTTACCATTGTCACCTAAGTAACATATCCTCTTCATTTTAGGTCGGTTATCCTCTAGCTCAAGGGGGGTATCCCTAGTAGGATTACTAAAGATAAGCAATGATGAATAAGGTGAAGTGAGAATNGTATTTATTTTGGAATTAAAGCATATTATATGAACTCAGAGGATAAAAGGATGTTGGGAGTGAAGGAACTATGTTATAGAAACTCACCTTGAATTTGAATGCATGCCACAATAATATCAACACCCGAAGGATTCTATGAAATGAAAATGAAGAGAGAATCAAGTGGTTTGTAGCTTCACCTAGCAAGTGGTAACTATGGGAGGCCTAGTGAGGTTTGGTAAGATAGGGTTTTTATTTCTTCGATATGGGGTGTGAAACTTGACATAAACTCTCTTGCCAACATAACAAACTCATCTCAACTTCAATAGGATTCAAAAACTGCTCAGATGAAGCCTAAGACCAATTAAAAATTTAATTAAAGGGGGCTTGTGTAGAAACCCATGGGATTTTGCAATAGTAGAGGCATAACTTTTCAACCACTGACCATATTGAGAAACAATGAATTTCATTACATAGTGTTAATGATAAAATCCCTAATCCACAAGTTACAAATAAAGGGGGAACTATTAGGACATTTACCATTGTCACCTAAGTAACATATCCTCTTCATTTTAGGTCGGTTATCCTCTAGCTCAAGGGGGGTATCCCTAGTAGGATTACTAAAGATAAGCAATGATGAATAAGGTGAAGTGAGAATGGCTTTAGAAAGAAAAAAAAATGGGTTCTTTTAGTATTTTAAAAGAGGTGATGGAAGGAAATAGAGAACAATGTCAAATCCAACAAGGGTAATGGAGTCAAGGTGAATCAGAGGGCCTTATGGGGTCAAGAAGAAAATCTCTCTTAAGAATTGATTTATTTCATTCAAGGATTATGAATAATATATTAGAACCATAGAGGAATAATAATATCTTGGCTAATCAAGATTATCAATGAAGACCAAGGCCCTACAATAAGGGGTCCTCAAGGGAGAAACTATCACCAACAAGATCAACTATAACTTTATAAATGTACTCAATACTTCTTGTTAGGGTTCCAATATGGATAGAAAAATCAAGGAACCAAATAATTATCAAACCAAAAAAGGAATAAGGAGAGGAGTTACCCCAAAATTTATTCCCTCCAATGGTTAAAAAATCCCTTCAATGGATCAATATGGTTAACTTGTAGAAGACACGAGAATTTCACCATCAATCTTTATGCACCAAATAAGAACCAAGATAGAGAAGCTTCAAGAACTGACACCAAAATACACAAAGAAAGAAACATTTACACAACCATACTCTCCAAGAAAAATATGTCAATTAAGCTCTCAGGAATGGAAGCTCCAAAAATCCAACCATGAGTACAAATGAGGAAGGGATACTCTTTATTTAGAGTCTTGTTCAATTTCCTTTACAACATAATAACAATATCTCATGTAAGATCCTTAGATCTAGTCTACGGATGAGTAAATAAGTATTTCCTCCAACTAACTAAATCTACAATACATACAATAATGAGGTGGTCAAGCCACACGTACAATACTCCAACCAAAATAGACCCAAGAGAATAGGAAATCTCCATTAAAGATGGAATAAGATTATTCAAAGGTGCAGTGTCTAGCCTCCAAAGGAATACAAGTGGATATATCCACAAACAACTCCTCATAATATCCAATCAAATCCTCCTAGATCTCCTCCAAGGTGGAGGTGTATCTCAACAAAGTGAAATATCCCAACAATCAATGAGCAGAATCCCTCAACTGTGGAAGACTCTCAATATATGAATAAAAACATGAGCCATGTGGCCTAAAGAACTAATGTTCTCTTCACCATGGGAACATATAAACAATGAAATACCCAAATAATCAAAATGCTCAAGAAAAAGATGTGGAGCGTTCCTCCAATGAGTAGTCAAAATTGCGATGAAAATTTTCTCAAGACGAATTTTAAAATCCCCATAACTTTGTCATTTTTTTCTCAATTTTCTATCATGACAAGGTTTTGGAAATCCCATGACCATTATTCATATAATGGAATTGATATAGGATAAATATGGTCACTCTGTCAAAATATAAATGCTCATGAAACTAGGTCTCCCTAAAAATGTGCAATAAAACCTAGATCTACGGTTTGGAACCCCCTAGTTCTTATCCAAGATGAGAGGTCCCATCAACAAGCATGATAAAATTTGCAAAGCAACCTCCAAATTGGAATTCATCCTCATATCAAGAAAGTGGATCCATGATTCAATGCCTCAACGTGTGGAATGTGAATAACACTCAACCATCTCCATGAAAAGAAGGGATGCCCCCCTAAAATTAGTTCCAACAATCATATGTGAGGTATCCTACGTGTAACCTCCTAATCAAATCATGATAGCTAACTCCTCAAGTCAAGTAAGGCCTGAGAAGGTCCAGACATGCCAAATAGAAGCCCCAATGTCTAAGTAATGCATCCTCCAAGGTGGAAATCCCATCAAAGCATGTGACGTGTGCCTCCAATTGTGTGAAGAAGATGAGCATTCTAAGATATGTTACATGGAATGGCATGAGAGGTCCTAGTACATGAAGAATATGTTGATATTATGGTAGTTGTGGGAGGTATTAACCTCCATTTGTAACCTTTGACGAGACTAGAATATTTCAGGAAGCAAGAGAAACCCTAAAATGTTGGATAATAACCCTAGAAGATAAGTCATCTCAAGAGAATATTTAATATTGAGTTATTAGCCTTCAAAAAGAGAAGTTGGCCCAATCAAGTGAGATAGAGAAGTATAAATTGAGGGCTCTAGAGCTCATTTATCACTCACTCACTCACAACTGCATAAGGATAAGAAGTGTGCATGACTAGAGGACAGTTGCAGTTGCAGCAGTGGTGACTTCGTCTCTTGGTTATGGTTTGGACTTTCTGTTTGGTCTTTTTTTATTCTTACTTGGTGTGCTAGCCTTGGATAAAGGTGCACTACCTTGGTTGGCTATTGATTTTTTTCCGGAATTATTTTGTCTATCAAGGTTAAGGTGTTCATCGGTGACCTTTGTGCCTATGGTTGGGTGACAATATTGTCATATTGTCTATGGTGAAACGAGCACACATATTTTTCTAAGAGGCTATGGGCCCACACTATGTTCGGGAAGTCTAACCACTGGAAGATAGATTGGGAGGATTTTCTCAGTTGCAGTTGCAGTCAAAGTTTTGTTGCAGAAACGAAACCCTAACCCTCTTGTTGAGGCACCTTAAGAGAAGAGCTTGACCTAATTCACAGATATCCCAGTGCTCCCTAGCCTAGCGCACCTCCTGGTACTCTTAGCAAGTTGAGGCGTCAAGTTTGATTTTTTGGTCAAAGTTAAATATTGACCAAGTCAAATTCAAAGGTTTACCAAGTCAAAGTTATGGAGAAGTTCAAGGAAAATGACATCAATGCTATGAGAATCATAGTGGACTATGTAAAATACCACTTGATACCCTACATCTCTCATTGTGACTCATCTAAGAATATGTATGATGCCCTAACTAACCTATTCTCAGTCAGAAACATTGGACAAATGATGAGTCTGAAGAATGAGCTTTGTGACATAAAAATGAATGATGATGATGGCATAACATCATACTTTGTAAGAATCTCTCAGTTAAGAGATCAACTACAAGTTATTGAGGAAATCATTTCATAAAAGGAAATAGTAAATATAGTACTCAATGGCCTTCCCAAGACATGGGATGCATTTGTCGCAAGCATGAACACAAGAACAAAGTATCCCACATTTGAAGAGATTTGGACTTGTTGTGCACAAGAAGAATCAAGGATTAGCATAAAAGAGAAATCCCAAAAGAAATATGACGATCAAGCCTTCACAACAAAGTTCAATAATTTCAGGAATAAGAAGAAGTTTCATTCGAGGAAGAAACCAAATAAAGAAAAGGATATGTCAAAATACAATGCTTCAACTGTCGAAAATATGGTCACTACAAGAACCATTGTCCTGAGTTAAATAAAAGTAAGGAAACATGTTGAAGAAAAGGAACCCTCAAAGAAATCCAAGCAGGATGAAGCAGAGTTCTTCTTCTAGTCAAGGTAACAATCTTCTTTTGTAACATAGTTCTTGTACACACCATGTTTACATAGTTCCTATACATATCATGTGTGTCTATTTCTTAGAAGATAACATGGTTAGTGAAACAATACCTATGGAAGAATAACAAGATAATGATTTCTATTACGATGACGACTAGTCAAGTAATGTACATGAAAAAGATGAAGTACGTTGACAATCTCTGATGAAAAATTCTTGAGGAATCTATTATACAAGTAACAACTGCCAGATAGGCCACAATCAAAATAAAACTTGAAGAGACCCAGAAGGAGTCAAACTAGAAAGAATTTAGTAATCAAGAGGAAACTAGAATAAGACTTGTGACACTTTGCAGAAAGCAGTAAGGATGCAGACGGAAGCATGGACTCTCTCAGATGGAGGGAGTTGATTACAGAATTCCAAAAGAAGAGCATGCATCCAAGAATGAAGTCAATATTAGAAGGGACCTAATCCTAAATGATATGATCCAGTGAAGAAGAATCTGAAAACACTATGTAATATATGTCCATGTTTTTCATTGACAGTTGTTATCACTGAAATTTCGTCCGCACAGGGCGACAAGAACTCCACATCATCAGCACAGAAAAACAGGCATTCATGGCACAAGGATTAATTCCACAGCACAGCAAAAGGGCCAAAACTATACAAAATTGGCTAAAAAATTAAAAAGCGCATCGCGCCCATGGAAAACACGCGCACGCGCGCAACATCTTCGTATATCGGGCGCATATGCGCGGCTGTGGGGTGCAAAACCCACGCGCCTGGTCAGGTATCTTGTTGTGGGAGTGCAAAACCCTGGCGCCTTAAGCAGTAGCATTTATGGAAGGCGGTCGACTCCAACCACTAATGGATGGAAACTCCCCAAATTGATTTGACATCAAATTGAGCTCAATCTCGTGGGAGGCTGGTCAAAGACCTAATTGTGCCCTAAAGAGCCTCTTTTTCATTCCAAAAGAGGTTGCATAATAACCAATTCTTGGCTATAAAAAGCCATGAATGACCACCATTTCTCAGGAATTCTTTGTATTGTTATCTTTGTTGAGATTGCTTTAGACTCATTCTTTGGCAATAGACATAATCAACACACGCATGTTTCATAAACTTTCCATCTCTCACTAGAGTGGATAAGTTTGGAGTTCTTTCATTCATATTTCCACATTTCATTGTAGGAGAGTAATCAGTTGAGGGCCTCAAGGCCTTCCATTGGAGAGGAAGGGACGAGAGTAATCAGTTGAGGGCCTCAAGAGCCTTCCATTGGAGAGGGAAGGGACCCAAGTCCTCTTTCTCCATTGTGTATCTTTGGATTTCATCAATCAGATCAAGCTATATATTGGTGATATTGGTCCATTTTCATTTGTTTTTTTTTATTTTTGTTATTATGCTCATGTTTTCCTTTAGTTTTTGTTTAATTCTTGTTAATAGTTTAGTTGTTTCTTTCTAACCTTTTCCATCACAGCTGTCATGCCTAGCAGAGCCCAAGTAGGCATGTAAGCACTCACTTTTTGCTCACACATCGACGAAAAGAGTGCAAACAACAGTAGCAGCCATAATAAGCAGCACGTGTTCATTTTGACTCTAGAAGAAGATTTTCTTTGAAAATAAGCCTTGAGAATTATTGGTTGTCCATATACATATCTATGTTGAAAGGAATAAGTTAGAATATTTAGGATGGAAGGGAGTGGAATCTATAGAATACTCCATGGACCCCAAAGTTAAAAAGGAACATGAGGAAGAACATGAAGATTTCAAAGAGAGAAAGAAAAGCCAGAACAACCAGTTATTATATCGAGAAACGTAAGACTACCAACATAGTTTGAACCCACTAGAAGCAGTGAAGTAGAAGGAATGGAATTTTTTATTAAGAACAGTGTATGTAAGAAATTGTGAAAAGACTTATGAATGGAAGCATTGATAGATACAAGAAGAGATTCAAAACTAGAGGTTCTCCTAGAAGGAGGGAAAAGACTATGACGACAACTTGTTCCAGTAAACCAGATATACCTCTATCTGAGCTATTATATCTCTTGAAGTATCCATGGATTTAAGTTTACATGAGTTGGATGTAAAATATTGTTCTTCCCAATAGAGAAAATTGAGAAAGAATCTTATGTAGATCAATCTCAAGGTTTTGAGATATACCAGAAAGAGACCCATGTATGAAAATGGAAGAAGACCTTGTATGGATTCAAGAAAATTGATGTTAAGTATCTCATGTACAACAGAAGCGTGGCAAAAAATTCCTATGACAGAGAAAGTGTATCAGAATGGTTACTCAGTGGTCCAGGATGATGGGTTGCAAATCCATGGAAAACTTCCATGATGACAGATCTGAAGAAGTTGAAAGAATCTAATCTAGTAGACTCATCCATGTACCAGCAGTTGATTGGCTCTTTGATGTATTTGATGAATATTAGGCTAGACATTTTCTTTGTTTTGAATATGTTGAGCCAGTTCCAGATGGAACCCAGCCATGAGAATTAAATAATTGAAAATCATTCCTTGAAATGTCTTCGTGGAATGTTTGAGTGCAGTTGCATGGATTTATCAATTCAGATTGAGCAAGGAGTGCAGATAGAAAAAGAAGTTCTTCTTAGATATGTTTCAGTTTGAGATTTTCCATGATATCATGGGCTGGCAGGAAACAGAAGTATGTTTCACTCAAAACTACAAAGCAGAGTATACTGCATATTGTGATACTTGTATGGAAGCAGTCTGGTTCTGTAAGTTGGTTTTTGGACTATCTGATCAGGTGTTGGATTCGATCGTGATATATTGTGATGATCAGAGTTGTGTGAATATTTCAGAGGACACAATGTTCCATGACAGATAGAAGCACATTGATCAAGCATTATTTTCTCCGTGATAAATTCCAAAGGGGAGAAGTGGTTCTCCAGTATATCTCCACAAATGAGAAGATAGCATATATTTTGGTAAAAGCCTATGTCCAAGATGAAAGTTTTGTGTGCTTAAGAGACAAGTTGGGGTTCGTGGAGACAAATTCCTTATTGGAAAAGGAAGTGATTACTCCCAGGTTGGGAGGGAGCACTGATATTTTATTGATTTATGGACAGTCATTTTCCAGTTTGGAAAGTGGTCCAGGTTGGGCAGTTCCTTTCCAATCCAGAAAGTGATTCAATATTTCTAATGGACATTCATTTTCCAATTCAGAAAATGGTCCAAATAAGATAGTCATTTTCGTAATGAAAATGGTCCAATAGATTGTTGATGTACCATAGACAGTGATTCCCCTTGTGTTAAGTGTGGGGGAATGGTCTAGGATAGTCATTCTTCTTGGTAGTCACTCTGAGTAATGGTCAAGTAGAATGGTCTGCCTTGCCAGGAATTCATTCTTTCAAAGTTCACAGTTGTGAGAAGTTTTGAAGAATGGTCCATTTTGGAGGTTGGTGAAAGACATTCATTTCCTTAGGAAATGGTCTGAATAGTCATTCCCTAGGGAAGACTCATTATCTCTAGGTTGCATTGTGATTAGTGTCGGAGGAATGGCCCAGTTAGGTGAATGGTCTAGGTTCATAAATCAGGGACAATCATTCCCTAGGGAAGACTCATTCTCTCCAGGTTGCATTGTCATCAGTGCCAGAGGAATGGCCCAGTTAGGTGAATGGTTCAGGTTCATAAGTCAGGGACAAATATTCTTCTATGCTTGAGAAGAATAGTCCAGATATCCCATGACTAATGCTTCACCTTATGAGGGAAGATTCTCTTCCAGATCTCACAGTTGTGAGTGGAATAATGGCCCAGATGACTCAGTTTGTATCATGATATTGTTGATATCATATGGTATGATTATTGTAGAGATTGTGTGTCTCTGGACAATTGTTGTATGCTATTATGGTGGATGTGATCCACTGGTACTGATTGTGTGTCACCGATTAGTAGCGGTATGCTACTAGGCATGGTTGTGTACCACTGGATAGTAGTTGTATACTACTATGTATAGACACAATTGTGCTCTATTGGATGGAATTGTTCTAATTTCCATGGAGACTATCTAGTTTGATAGTGATGTTGGTGCTCACGATTTGATCATGAGATAGCATGTGTGGCTATGATGATGCTACTAGTTGAATGGTATGTTTGTGCTCAAGACCATTTCCTTTAATACCTCCCTAGCTAGGAGGGAGTGTTGATATTATGGTAGTTGCGGGAGGTATTAACCTCCACGTGTAACCTTTGATGAGACTAGATTATTCTGGGAAGCAAGAGAAACTCTAAAACGTTGGATAATAATCCTAGAAGACAAGTCAACTCAAGAGAATATTTAATATTGAGTTATTAGCCTCCAGAAAGAGAAGTTGGCCCAGTCAAGTGAGATATATAAGTATAAATAGAGGGTGCTAAAGCTCATTTATCACTCACTCACTTAAAACTGCATAATCACAAGAAGTTTACATGATTGGAGGATAGTTGTTGTTGCAATAGTGGTGACTTGGTCTCTTGGTTATGGTTTGGACTTTCTGCTTGGTCTTTGGTTATTCTTGCTTGATGTGCTAGACTTGGAGAAAGGTGCGCTACCTTGGTTGGCTATTGGTTTGTTTCTAGAATTATTCTACCTATCAAGGTTAAGGTGCTCGAGGGTGGCCTTTGTGCCTATGGTTGGGTAACAATATTTATATATTGTCTATGGTGAAACGAGCATACCTATTTTTCTAACAGAATATCCCCAAACTACCTAGGGAATTGTGAAAGTGCCTCAAAAGTTGTGAACTAACTTGGGAACTATGAAAGTTCCAAATATCATGATGAAGTCAATTCAATGTCCAAAATTCTAGTGCGTTCCACCAAGGGAACTATGCATCCTCATGTACAACCTTCTAATACATAGTGGAGACTAGAACTTCATATGATCAATCAATATATCATCAAAACCTCTAGCACATCATCACCTATGTCATCAATAATACATGGAACCAAGTGAATGCCACAATTATCCAAAGCTCTTTGTGATGAAAATCACAAGGGTAGTGAAGAAATTCACTAGTACAACCCTTATGCAAAATGAGGGGTAACGCATAATATACTCAAAAATATTTCTAGCAAATGGTTGGATACATCATTCTAACATCGAGAACCCATATTATATAATCCCTTAAGTTCAAAAATCCTCACCAACTACTTGCAAAAAAAGGAATCTAATTTCATTAGTTGCATCTGATTTGTAAACCCCAAAAACCCTTAGGTAGGCAATTCCAGTGGTAAAATTGCCAAAAAAATGTCAATCTCACCACTTTTGTCAAAAAATTATTCTTGGGCTTATTGATGGTGGGGAATGACTAAATTAACATTAAACAAGGTAGGATATAGTCTTTTGACATCAAAACCACCATTATATCTCAGTTATCCATTTCACTGCCTTAACCCACACTAATCCATTCAAATTCCTAAGCACCAAACCAAGCAATCGGGTAGTGAAACCATGGGCAATGCTACAATGAAATTGCAATATGATACTCATCTAGAGGTCAACCTCACACCTCCATATTATTTCCCTTTCCATGTACTCACATTTTTGCACATGTATTCAATACTCAGGCACATAGATTTTTAGCAAGTTCCCTTACATTGTCAAGTGAAACTCAGTTGTAAGTCATTCACATCAATGCACCTAGTGACAACGTTTAAATGGGCCTAAATCAAGTTAGAGGTATTTCACTAAATTAATCAAAAAAATAAATGAAAAAATAAATATATAAATGAAGCATGAGCAATAACCTAGTTGTTGCGGCTCTGCGACATCGGGGGATCTGTGGCCCGCACCCTACGGTCACGCGCTACTCCATAACATGACCGTAGGCCCAAACCCACCCGCCAAAGATTAACATTTCTCCCCAAACCCTCTGAATCCCCTTCTGATGCCCAACTCTCTTGAAGAGGTATCGGTCAGCTAGTGAACAGTCTTGGCGCGAAGGTGGGGCTGACATGTAAAATCGGTAGGGGAGATCTTATGGCTACCTATGAGGATGAGGTTGATTACTCACCAGATCCAGGTGAACTTCTCCCCTAGATGGGGACAGCTAGTAGCCCACCAACTTCCACTCGGTTACAGTTGTCCACAACGACCCCCCTGGGAGTTTTGTTTCCTTCAACATCTCCTTCGGATCCCCATAATGACTTCTTCTCACAACTCTTTGGGGTAACAGGCTTCTTCCCAGCTTCTGCTTTGGGATCTTATTCTTGGCTTGCACAGGAACCTTAGGGAAGTGGAATATTGGCATCGGTGGCTCTCACTTTTCCCGGCCATGATACTACCTCAATAACTAGTTGTACACTCCCCTCACAGGCCTTCGAAGGCTCTTTCTCTCCTATCCACTACGACTTTTTCTCTTCATCCTCCCCAGCGGCAGTCTTCTGGACATTCCTGGAGCCCATGGTAAACTCGATGCCTAGCCTAGGGTTGGGGAAACTAGGGTTTCACCCCAATCCTTTGCAAGAAGAGATCTTTGATGACCCGACCCTAGGGTTAGTGCATGCTCAGGAGTTGGTCCAGGAACTTTCTACATATTGCTACTTCCCCTTTGTGGATCATGGTTTCTCCCTAGGTCATACTTCCATGGAGCCTGAGAGAGTTTTTTTTTCCACAAACCTGCAACCCTACAACCTCAACGACTGCGATATTGGCCAAAGCGGGGCTCCAGGCCAAAGTGTCCCCTTTGATTTGTATCTTTAAGTACAAGGTGCCACACAGCCGAGATGAACAAAGCGGAACAAATGATTAGGGTATTCTAAAGTAGACCCTAACTTCATCCTAGGAAAAGATCTTTCTATGGCCGAGGAATCCACAATTGCAGACAAAACACTAGTCAGGAAAGCTTATGGCCGACAATTCAGTGAAAAAACATTGAGAGCCTGGGCCACATCAAACTGGGGTGTGAACTCCATTTCTTAGCCCCACATCTTTCTCCTCTCTAGAGGTTGGTTTATGATCATCTTATTTGATCCCTCTCAAGCTTTGGTCGTACTCCAAAAAATTTGTGAAATTGACTCTTCCCTGGTTCTAATGAAGCTTTGGAACCCCACTTATGATGTTGCCAGTGATCGAATGGACTCCATTCTGATCTGGGTTCGCCTACCAAGACTCCCTCCACATCTATGGTCAAAAAATTGTTTTCAAACAATTGGAAATTTTCTGGGAGAGTACCTAACTGTAGATATGGTATTCTTAGACATGGGAGAGATGTCGGTGGCAAGAATCCTGGTATCTCTAAACATCAGGGAAGGGCTACGATAATTCCTCAACCTAACAGATTTGGGGCATATAAGGGTCTAAATTCTAGATTATGATGGTGTTCCCTTCCATTGCAGAAGATGCCATGAATATGGACACTTTTCTATGTACTGCAAAAAATCCATTCGAGGGCATTATAGACACCATACACCCGAAACCAGTAAGCCTAGCCATGAACGACAAGAGGCCACTGATGGAAAATCCTCCTCTTTAGTATCTAACTTGGTGGGGACACATTGCCCCACCCTGATATCTCTCTCAGTCTCTTAGACAGTTGAACAGTTGGTGCCGACCAAGGATTCTTTGGCTCTCGTTCCCACAGTTGGAGATGAGGCACGCCCAGAATGCAGTTCGGAGACAACACCACAACAATTGATTGACAACTTTAATTTAGGTATGAAACTTTCTATTCCATGCCCTGTAAATGGTATGCTAAATGATTTTAATTTTATTTTAAGGGACTGCATCCCCTCCCCTTAGATCCTCCCCCTAACAAACACTATCTCCATAAAACGACATTTCACCTCTTCCTCCCTCCCTTCACCGCCGCTAGTTGATTGTCCTCCTTGGTAGGTTTCTCCTCCTGACTCCCCAAATTCCTAGTCTTCTGAGGAACCCTCCTCTGAGGTATATGAGGATTTGATCATCCATTTCCATCTCCACAACAAATCGATCTTTATTCCTACCTCGGACTCGAGAGCACTAGACCCCACTCTAGAACCACTGAAACAAAAAAGGGTCAAGGTAGGTCATCCCATCTCTCCATATCTCAATCCCATGCACTAATGGACATTGCTTCAAGTCAGCAATGGTCTCTCCTCGGGGCTCTTAGAGCAGCAAAAGCCCATGTAGGGGCTCCCCCATGAAACTCATTTCTTTCAATTGCAGGGTTTTAGTGAGCCCCCACAAAAAATTCGCTCTGAATATGTTGGTATCTCTGCACCAACCTGATGTTTTTCTCTTCCAAGAAACCATAGAAGATGAAATTTTGGTCACTAAAACACTTTCTACTCTCTTCTCGGGATGGGATTTCCTCGGTTTGGACGCTTGAGGAGCACCATCCGTCGGGTGGCCTAGCCATTGAATGGTGATCCATAAGTATAAATCTTTTAAACTCCTGGGATTCTGACTCATGTCTGGGGATAGAGTTACAAGTGCAAGGACTTGGCCTGGAGACCAAAATAATCAACTCTTATGGGCCACATACAGACAAGATCCCTTTCTGGAACACTTTGTTTAGCAAGGGATTATAAAGACAAATAATTTAATAATTGGAGGTGACTTCAACTTTTCTTTAGGGGAAGCAGAAAGTTGGGGTCCTTCGGCACATCCAGACCTCCAAGCGTATTTTTTCAACTATCTCTTGGCTTCCAAAGGCTTTATTGATATCACACCAGTCAAATTGCTCCCCACCTGGAGAAATTTGAGGGTTGGGGAGGCTCATTTTGCCAAAATATTAGACCGCTTCTTGATTATTGAATCGATGTTGATGCTTCCTTTCCAATACCGCCAATGGATTAGGAGTGGAGGGGAATCAGATCACTCCCCAATCTGGTTTGCAGTTGAAGAGGGGGCCCAAAATTCAGCATACCCTTTCAAATTCAACTCTAATTGGATCAAGGATGAAGGATTTCAAAAGTTGATAAAATCAAATTGGACCCCTATACAGGATATAATTGGAACATCGGCAACCATCCAATTCATGGATAATTTAAAAAAATTCAAAAAATTGGTCATTCCCTGGGAAAAATCAAAAAAAAAAAA
>SNQJ01S0091544.1:0-28859 GCA_010110895.2 Picea sitchensis | reverse complement strand
AAGATATAAACTACACATAAACTGATGATGTTTCGAAGAAAAAATTATTCAAATGGTACAAATGAACAAAATTAAACTAATAACAATTATACTATCTCAACAAACAAATTTGATATTACAACAATTTAATATTATAATACCAAATTTATACTCCAAAATTGTTGTAATAAAAAAAAGTGATAAAAAAATCAATATAAGGGAGGTCTATCCTACTCCTTATCTTTTCAAATGTTGTACCACTATTTGGATGATATCCTACTCTATATCTTCTCAAATATCTATCTTTATCCTTTCAAATATTTAGATGATTCCACTTGTTCCTTGTACCAAAATTATTTCCCCTCTAACCCAATGAACATGTGTGTGGATGTTCATATAAACAAGGGAAATAGTTGCAAAGAAGCTAGTCCTTGCCTCATTCAATGAAATTATTGTTCTATTGCAGTGAATAAAACCAGACTTAAATTGTAATGAACAAGTGAATCATAGGGAGAAAATTGTGAAGCCTCCATACTAAAATCCACTGCCCTAAGTCAATATCATTAGCATGAAAAAACTTCAATATAACGAAGCTCAAATCTCCATTTTTGTTTAGAAATAATATTTGGATTTACTTATGAGAGTGGTTTTCATCCTATGTCAATCAGAAAAATATAGTTGTAGTGAGAGAAACTTCTAACCGTTTTGATAGTATTTGATTTAAAGTTTGTCATCTCAAACCTGTAAAAGTTAACTTTTAACTCTATCAAGTCCATATAATAAAATATGTTATAAGTTTTTCTCCATGACTCCAACACTGCCACGTCAAAATATTTTCACTACCTAAGTAGACATAAGGCAAGGTTAAATGAAAAAACATGCCACCCATCATTGACATGAGTGACTATGGGAACGTGGACCTGCTTTAGCATAGGCGACTCCAGCAACATTGTTTTGTATTCATTTTTCTTTTGCATGGGAGACTGTGAAGTGTGGATCTACAACAAGAAATGTAGTTGCTAAAATAACAGGGTTGAGAGTAGTGTTGTTGGTGTAACCTAATTACTGGGTTTTGTCCTTATAGGCATCCAATTTGATGTTGCATGTAGTATATGTTGATGTTTGGACAACATCAGGAAGACATTCTCCTAGAATAATAATTAATAATATAATTATTGATTATTAAATAATATATACAATAAGTAATAATAATAATAAATAGTTACTTATGATCCAAGGGACGCATCCTTTCATGGATGGTCACCATATGTTCTCTATATATGGAACACTCATCATTGTAATAATACATCTATCGTATATCATCTCATATAAAAATTCAACATGGTATCAGAGCAAGACTGAGCTCGACTCCCTCATGGGAGAGTTCAAGTAAATGGAAGAGAAATGGAAACTTAGTGTAGATAGTGCATCAACTCCATGTAAATCCTATGAAGAATAGAACTGTCAGTTAATGTGAGGAGTCATTTATTTTATAAAGGGTATGCCATATCAATTTGGTGTCAGTTGGTCGACCCTCACGATTCTCCTTTTGTTGTTGGTCAGTTGCTCCAAAGATAATACAATTTTTTATCACTCTGAGTGTTTTTCAGATCCACTAAATGATTTGTAGACATCCCTGAAAAATCCCCAGAAAGGGATTTATAGAGTGGATAAGATGAAAATCATCTTCGATAATTTCATGGTGGTCGAGGATGTTGTGTAAGGCCTACATTGTGCAATCCCAAACTATTGTCGATAAAGACTTTATGCATGAAAGTCTCGCCATTAGTGAAGTATCGGTTAAATGAGTGTAGGTTTTTGTGAAGGTGCCTTTGGATCTCGATGGAGATAATAAGAGCATGAGATATGATCTAGTGCTCGCATCCAAGTGATCAGTCAAAGAATCCAAGAAGATACTCTTGAGAGATCGCTCAAAGCCAAGAAGACTTATGATTGTTTGGACCCATGTGGAGTGGAATATTTGACTGTTTTCACCCCATTCTATCATGATTATGTGTGAGGTCAAGCTGCCTTTCAGAATCAAGCTACCATTGGAGAAAAGGTCATGTATATAGGTCTACCCTTTATTCACTGCTTGTTTCATTTTTTGGTGCTTGGAAGGGTTTGGTTTCTAAGATCACAGTAGTATTGTTCTAAATACTTGGGCACAATGAAATGGTAATGTCAATGTAAAGGCTTGGCACTGTTGGCCCTTGGTTATGTATTAAGGAAGAATAAAGAAGAATTACGAAGTGCGAGGAAGGCACATAAACTGAGGAAGGGTCGAAATGGTTAAAGAAGCAGAAAATAAGGAATGAAGTAAGGAAAAGAAATTCGTTGAAAGAGAAGATCAAGGAAGATAAAGCATCAAAGAATATGGATCGTGGACAACTCAGCAAGTGAAATAAGACACGAACGGATGCTTTGGAGCACCTCGTGGAAAAGAAGGAAGGACAGGCTGGTGAAGCCCTGAAAACGCAGGTCATGTGGACCTAGGGTTTTGGATCTAGGATTTTGACACCTAGGCTTTGGTCTAAGGTTGTCTGAGAGTCATGTAATGTATAAATAAAGGTCTAGAAGAGTTGAGAGGATGGTTGTTGATCTTTTGGTTACTCTTATTGTTGATAAGAGTGATATTGAAAGAGAAGTGTTTTTTTGTAAGAGTGTCTGTATTCTGGATCTTCAGCTGGGTGCGAAGATCAACCCTACAGTTGGGTGTGCAAGGAGGGAAGGGAAAGAGAGAAAGAGAGAGAGATATGAAGCTAAGTGCACAGATGGAACTGCATGTTTTCATCTAATAATATCAAGAAACACAGTTCTATGGACGTAGCACTAGGGAGAGGGTGAACCACGTAAATCTTGTTGTTATTTGTGGTTGATGTTGTGTTATTTGTTATATGTTATATTGTTATTACATGGTTGTTTTCCTTATTAAATATAGAAGGTATAAGCTCACTTCGCGAAGCTAAGTGTAATATTGTTAAGGGATCTCTGGGTTATATTGCGTTGTTGTTCTGGATTCACCTTGCATTTCCTCTGGTCGTATACACCTGTGTCCTGCAACCCCCCTATTGCTACTTCGGGTGAGACTTCATCTGCTTCGTAGGTGTTGCCAAAAGGGCCAGTAGTTAGGGCTTGTTGGTGCGTTGTTAGAGTTGAACCTTGGGTCTGCCCATGTGCCAACAAATGGTTCCATTGTTGGGATCGAGATATTTTTTAGGGAATGTCAAGGTGGTTTCCATCAAAGACAGAAATTCAGAAATGGATAGAAGAACAAGAAAGGGACTTCGTCGTAGCTCAGAACAAGAACCCTAGAATTAGCACAGAAGACTGGTTGGGGAGGTACATCTTTACGGACGTGCAAGAAATTTTCTTTATAGGAGTTCATAATGAACTATACGAGTGGTTAGACAGACTAGCAGACATGCAGTTTGAAATCATATCTAGACCACATGTGGTTTGGACAGTGGCGTTGATCAAGAAGGTCAAGAGAGTTGATAACATTGTGTCTAGAGCAGTAGATATTTGGTTTGATAGCACTATTGGAGGGTACATTACTGAGTTCGCTATTGACATCGTGGAATCATATATTCAAGCAGAGAGGTATTTCTTTAAGGGACCTAGAGGAAAGTTTCTACACTTCTTGAAGTTAAAGATTAAGATATTATTGCATGAGAATAATATCCTGAAAATACAGTAAATCTAATGTTCAATAATTCAGACAGTGACAGTGACATAGAGGCTGGACACACATGCAATGGGAGATCGTTCAGAGAGGTTCCTCTTGCAAACTTGTTTAAGAAGAATTATGGAGACGAAGGATTCTACATTGGAGAAGAATCAGATCTAACAGATGAAGAGTATTCAAAGTCCGCAAGGGAAGAAGAAGTAGAGACTGAAGAACTTCGTCGAGGAGAACTAGAAACTTCAGGTATTGCACCTACTGTTGAAGTAAGTACTATTACTCCTCATATTGTTTTAGCAGCATTAAGTAGCCAGAGTAATCAGGGCACTCAAAGTACTGTTGCAAGGAGTTTAGTACATACTCAGTCAAGAAACCAAGGAAAGTCCATGGGAAATGAAATGAGGTTGCCTATTTTTAGAGGATACGGATCTGAAGATCCTGACCAGCACTGGTTCTTATGCGAATTTGTATAGGGAATTAAGCAAGTCATTGACGAAGCTGTTAAGAGAGATCAGTTTAGTACTACCTTGAGGGACCGTGCATTGAGATGGTATATGAAGTTTTCTTCAGGACCTGGATAGCCTAAACCATTGAATGACATTAAGACTGCGTTGAGTGTAGAATGCAATAAGCCTAAGTCAGAGTCACAGTGCATTACAAAGTTGAAGGAAATCAAGCAGAAAGTGACTAAACCTGTTTGAGAGTTTGATCAGAGGTTTAAGACGCTGACAGTTCATTTAAGTTTTCAGATCCCAAATGAACAGAATAAGGAATGGTTCATCATTGCCCTCCTGCCACATGTCATAGTTCCTCTGATGCAACAGAAAGTCGCTTCACAGGATGAAGCTCTGGAGATTACCATGAAACTAGAAGTAGCCCCTGTAGGAGAATCCACTCCAGGTATGAGCCAGATCTTAAATTAATTAACTAGTTTATCTTTACAGTTTGAAGATATGAAAAAGAACAAAGGAAAAGAGAAAAGAGAATATATTTGATGTATCAAATGTAAATCAGAGGGCCATGACAAAGAGAACTATCCTTTATTTAATGAATACTTGGCCTCTGGAGTGCATAACCCTTTGAAGCAGGCTACTCTACCATGGTGTGAGGTATGTAGAAATAGACATCACCCTGGTGAATGTTATTACATGCAGAAATATGTTCAGACACCTACCAATATTTATTGCACATTCTATAAATCTGTGGGGCATGATGAGAAGGACTGTAGGGATTATGATCTCATGCATGAAAGTTCAAGGGATACATATAGAATTCAAGGAGAAATGCAGTCAAAAGGAAACATTGCGTAGTACAATTCCCTAGGAAGAGGAAACTTCAACCCTCATGGTGGATTCAGAGGAAGAGGACAAGGAGGAGGAATGGGTCGAGGTCGAGGTCAGATCATTTTCTATAACTGCACCTAGCCAGTAAATTTGGCAAGGGATTGTCAGAACCCTTGTACTACTTCCAGCTAGTGTAATTCATTTGATCATGTCATTGAAGACTGCCCAGTATTGCTAGCAAAACTTCAGGAAAGACGAGGTGGAAACCAGTAAATACAACTAATATCAGTTGAACCTCGCGGTGAGGATCCTAGAGTCGTTGTTATTACTAGAGGAGGTGTTGTTACAGTTGAATACATGGTGACTCCAGGAAAGACTACAGAGTGATCAGGGATCAGAAAATCTGTAGAGAATACATAATTGTTTGATCCAAGGAAAGAAAAGCATACATTTGAAGAAGCAAGAAGAGAATTTGTAGGAGAATGGGATTCTTCATCTAGAGCACAACCAGAAGTAAGGGAATCTGGAATGCCTCCAGCATTTGATCAATCTGCCTTAGCTAGACAAGGAAAATAGGTAAGCAAGCTTATGGACTTCTTGTATACTTGCATAAATTTTATTAAAGATGAAAAATTTGTGCAGGAACTACAACACTTAATAAGACAGTATGAAGTTGGGAGAATAGATCCTATGTTAAGTAGAGTTGTGAACCAAGTATCTAGAAAAAGAAGGAAAAACAAGGAACTACACCTTAGTACTCAGATTTGAGACTACAACGTAGACTATGTGGTCCTCGACTTGGGATCAGAAGTAAATTTTATGACGAAGAAAACTTGGAAATTGATGGGAAAACCTAAGTTGATTTACTCCACTATTAGGCTCAGGATGGCTAATCAGTAGGCAGTGAGCCCCTTCGAAAGACTAGAGCATGTCCTTGTGGACATCAATGGAGTAAGGACATTTGTATATTTTGAAGTAATTGAGATTGTTGATGATAACTGCCCCTACCCGGCATTGTTGGGAATTGATTTGGATTTCAACAATTCGACTGTTGTTGACCTAAAAAAGAGAATAATGGCATTTGAAGGTGATGGCCTTAAGGTCATTGCACCTCTCGATCCTGATGAAGGTTGCACACACACAGAATCTATAAGATAAGAAGATTGTGCCTACGAGATAGAAAACATCTATAAACTAACAGCAGGACAGTAGGATTACATTAATCCTATAGCAAACGGAAATCTAAGTTGGCGAAGTGAAAGTGCATGCTCATCAGATTCAGAGGAGGCATTGGAAAATTGGCAGAATTGAATGTATGAAGTCTCTACACGAAGGTGTGCCAGATTGACGAGAGCAGTCCATTGGATTGGCATAGAAGTAAGTAATCTTCCTACATTTGATGGCTTGAATCATTTAGAGAAATTTCTAGTTAAATTTGAAGTAATTGTACCAATACAATAGAGGTTGTTAGCACTAGATGAAGCCCTAAAAGAAATGTTAGATAGATGGTGGGGAACACACAAGAATAATATCGTGTAGTGGGTACAATGTCGTACCTTGATGATAGTGTGCTTTTCATACCAAGATGAAGGTTTTTAAGTTCGATACACACGTCATAATTATCCCAAGGACCATGTGTGAAGTTGTGAGGTAGCCTGGAGCAACATTCCTAAAGAACAATGGGTACATAAGTTCATTAACACTTTGGATACTAAGCCTATCAACTGGTATCTTCAAGAAGAATTGTGCCTCATCACTACAGATTGGTATGGAATGACCCATAACTTTATAAATACATTGCTATTTGAGATTCAGTACCCTATAGTAGATCAGGATTTACAAATTATAAGACAAAAGGTCTTTGAAGAGGCACCTAACCTCCCTTTTTCACAAGAAGAAGATGAATGGACTGCACCTATTCAGAAGTTACAGGATTTTTATAATATTAATGTTGATGAGGATGGTGACCCTAGGGATATAAACATTCCAGAAATTTAAGGTCAGAGAGACATAGAAGGGCCAGGGATTGAATTACGTTTTATTAGACAGCCTATTAAAATTAAGAAGGTTAATATTGGAACAGAGAAAACACCTAAGTTAGAAAATGTTGGAGACTATTGGGATGATGGTACTATTGATAAGATTACAGAACTACTACATGAGTATCAGGACCTATTTCCAACCAAGTTCATAGACATGAAGGGCATAAAAGGACCCATGGGAGAAATGAATATTCCTTTGAAACCAGATGTAAGGCTAGTCAAGAAAATACCTTACAGATCAAATCCCAAGTACAAGCAGAAAGTTAAAATTAAATTAGATAGAATGTTGGAAGCAGGAATCATAGAACCAGTTGAAGAATCTAAATGGATCAGCCCTATGGTGGTCCAAGATAAGAAGTTGGGAGAAATTAGAATCTATGTAGATCTAAGGAAACTGAATGATGCATGTTTACATGATCCATTTCCCACACCTTTTACTGATGAGGTCCTAGATAATGTCAGAGGACAGGAAGTCTATTCATTTACAGATGGATTTTCAGGCTATCACTAGATCCGAATTGTTAAAGAGGATAGGAATAACACCACATTTGCAACAAAATGGGGTTCGTATCAGTACATTGTGATGCCTTTTGGGTTAAAGAATGCACCAGCCATCTTTTTCAGGGTGGTGGTCGAAGCATTTAAGGAGTTTTTACACAAGTTTTTAGAGGCATACTTTGATGATTGGATCATTTTTAGCCTACTAAAAAATCATATTGAATGTTTGAGATTAATGTTAGATAAGTGCAGGAAATGTCAGATTGCCCTGAATCTGAAAAAGTGTATCTTATTTTCACCTTTTGGAGTGTTGTTAGGACACATTGTATGTAAACAGGGGTTGTTGGTAGATCCTTCCAAGATCGCTATCATTGTTGATCTACATCCTCCTACTTCAGTTAGACGGATGCACGCTTCATTAGGACACATTAGATACTACAGAAATTTCATTAAGGGCTATGCACAGATAACATCACCTATGGAGAAGTTATTAAAGAAAGATAGTAAGTTTCAATGGACGAAGGAATGTCAGCAAAGATTCAACACACTAAAGCAGAAAATGGTCACTGTGTCTATTTTGATTTTCCCAAACTGGAGTAAGGAATTCAATGTTCATGTCAACGATTCATCCATTGCATTAGGAGCAGTGTTAGCACAGCCAGGTGCAGGAGATATTGACCACCCTATAGCCTTTAAGAGAAGTAATCTTTCTACATCTAAAATAAATTATACTACCACTGAAAGAGAAGGCCTAGCTATGGTATACGTGTTGCAGAAGTTTAGACACTACTTGTTGGGAGGACATTTTAAGATGTTTATTGATCATTCTACATTGAAGTACTTATTCAATAAGCTAGTGTTGGGGGGAAGAATATGCAGATGGTTATTATTATTCCAGGAATATGATTTTGAGATTGTGGTCAAGCCAGGGAGAATGAATAAGGGACCTGACCACTTATCCAAGTTAGAACACAGAGAGGAACCCACCGGTTTGGAGGATACACTACCAGATGCTCAGTTGTTGGCCATCAGGAAAGTCGATGATCACTTTGTCGAGATAGTCCAGTTCATGTCCATAGGGATGGCACCTCGAAAATATACAGTCATTCAGAAGAAACAGTTGTTCGTTCGTGCTGCAGATTTTAAACTTATACCTGGATAGTTATATAAGATGGGACCAAATGAGATCTTGAGGAGATGTGTTATGGGGGTAGAAAGACCATTGATTTTAGCATAATCACATGAAGGCATCGCAGGAGGACATTATGCAGGGAAAGAAATAGCACAGAAGGTTCTCAGAGCTAGCCTCTTGTGGCCCACTTTACATAAGGATGCTAAGGAATACTACAGAGCATGTGATGTATACCAAAGGATAAGGAAGCCTTCTAGAAGGGATGAAATTCCTTTAGTACCTCAGCTAACTTTATAGGCCTTTGATAAATGGGCTAATGAATTTGTGGTACCTATCAACCCACTAGGAAGGTGCATAGGAGCTCGATACATCATCACTGCTACAAATTATTTGACCAGATGGGCAGAAGCAAGAGCAGTTAAAGACTGTAGTGAAACTATAGTTTCACGATTCATCTTCGATGATATCATAACCAGATTTGGATGCCCAAAGATCCTTATGAGTGATCAAGGTACACACTTCATTAATAAAACCATTGAAGCCTTGACTCGGAAGTTCGAAGTTCACCATCAGAAGAGAACACCATATCACCCACAGGAAAATGGTACAGTTGAATCTTTCAATAAGATCTTGGAGACAGCGCTAACCAATATTTGCAGTGTTGACAGAGATGATTGGGATTTAAGAATTCCAACAGTGTTATGGGATTATCGAACTACTTAAAAAAGTTAACAACGCAGACCCCCTTTAAGTTAGTTTATGGACTGGAAGTAGTGGTACCTATGGAATATTTGGTTCCCAGCTTAAGAATTGCAGCATTTACAGGTATGAATGACACAGGTGATGTTCAAGACAGGCTTGCGCAGTTGATGGAACTAGAGGAAGACATGTTTATTGCAGGATTTCATCAGCAGGTACAAAAAGAACAAGAAAAGGATTACCATGACCGACATATAAAGAGGAAAGCATTCAAGCAAGGATATTTGGTATTGTTATATGATAGCAAGTTCATGAAGCATCCAGGGAAGTTCAGGACACATTATCTTGGACCGTTCAAAGTTTCCTATGTAACAGAAGGTGGAGTTGCATAGTTGAAGGCACTTAATGGAGAATGGAAGGATGGTCTAGTAAATGGGAGTCGGTTGAAGTTGTATCGTGAGAACCAGCTACCTCGCAACTCTCAGTGAAAGCAAAGGAAGAAGGGTCTAGGTACCAAGTGCAGTTGAAATTGGGTGCCAGACATAGAAAAGATAGTTTGCACATGATAGGGAGGGACAAAGCAGAAAGCACAGGTTGCTTCGCGCAGTCTGCAGTCGAAGTAATATGGAAAGATCAATCTTGCAGTGACTCGGGATGAATCACGTGTGAGTGTTGGGGGCATGTTGTCCCTTGGTTATGTATTAAGGAAGAATAAATATGAAGTACAAAGTGTGTGGAAGGCACATAAACTGAGGAAGGGTCGAAGTGGCTAAAGAAGTAAAAAAGAAGGAATGAAGTAAGGAAAAGCAAGTCGTTGAAAGAGAAGATCAAGGAAGATAAAGCATCAAAGAATATGGATCGTGGACAACTCAGCAAGTGGAAGAAGACATCAATGGATGATTTGGAGCACCTCGCAGAAAAGAAGGAAGGACAGGTTGGTGAAACCCTGAAAACGTGGGTCATGTGGATCTAGGATTGTGACACCTAGACTTCGATATAAGGTTGTCCGAGAGTCATGTAATGTATAAATAAAGGTCTAGAAGAGTTGAGAGTTTGGTTGTTGATATGTTGTTTAATCTTATTGTTGATAAGAGCGATATTGAGAGAGAAGTGTTTTTTTGTAAGAGTGTATGTATTTTGGATCTTCAGCTTGGTGCGAAGATCAGCCTTGCAGCTGGGTGCACAGGGAGGGAAGGGAAAGAGAGAAAGAGAGATATATATGCAGCTAAGTGCGCAGATAGAACTTGATGTTTTCATCTACTAATATCAAGAAATGCAGTTTTGTTGACGTATCCCTAGGGAGAGGCTGAACCACGTAAATCTTGTTGTTCTTTATGGTTGATGATGTGTTATTTGCTATATGGTATACTGTTATTACATGGTTGTTTTCCTTATTAAATATAGAAGGTATAAGCTCACTTTACGAAGCTAAGTGTAAGAATGTTAAGGGATCTCTAGGTTATATTGCATTGTTGTTCTGGATTAACCTTGCATTTCCTCTGGCCATAGACACCTGTGTCTTGAAACCCCCCTATTGCTACTTCAGCTGAGACTTCATCTACTTCGTAGGTGTTTCCTAAAGGGCCAGTAGTCAGGTCTTATTGGTGCATTGTTAGAGTTAAACCCTGGGTCTGACCTTGTGACAACAGGCACCCACAGTGGGGTGACCACCGGCGAGGAGGCCATTTTCATGACGTAGTGATATTGTTGATATGCGTCTGTGTGTAGTTCAGGCTGCAAAGGAATTTTATTTAGTCGCCAGTGTTGATGTCGTATATGAGTCTCGAGTTCAAAGAAATTTTAGAATTGACATGTTTGGCACCATAGTCAAAAGGATTCGAAGCGTTGGCAGGATCTTCAAGCTTGTGAAATCACTCTTTTAAGAGGCATAGGATTATAGTGTCTTCAACTTAGAGAGAAATGATGTAAAATGGCCACGGTAGAAGAGAAAATGAGTGTGAAGAAATGCATTTACAGTTGATCGAACACTCAACATAACATGTGGAAGGATAAGGCACAAGCTTACAGAGATTTGTATGCAGTCTACAATTTGTGACGAAATTTTGTTGAAACATTAATTACTTCTACTCACGCTCATTAAATGAGGATTGGGCTTGAATCCCTCATGGGAGGGCCCAAGAAAATGAGGATATCTTTCATTTTGTGAAGATCTTTGGAATGTGTGTGAAAATCATAGGCTACATGCATATATAGAGAAGGATGTATATAGTGCAGTAAGCAATGTGCATATCTAGAGATGTTTGAGGTGGCATCAAGAGACATTATCCCTGGAGGGTCCTATATGGAATAGTAGGAGGGAATGTGGACTTCATCTTGACATGCCTCAAATGGTCAAATGAAGGAACCAATACATTGGTTTCACGAGGAAACCTTGATATGTATTGTGAGACATTGGTTCCATGAAGGAACCTCGATATCTCTTAGACATTGGTTTCATGAGGGAACCATGATATGTCAAGTATTGTCCAAGATGATTCATGATCAACATTTACCTATGTTTTTGTGGGCATAGGCATCCATGACTACAGTGTATGTTCAGAACAAAAGTCCTCATAAGACTTTGAGGAACATGACTCCCGAGGAGGCCTTCACTGGAGTGAAGCATGAGGTTGGACACTTCAGATATTTGGGTGTCCAGTATACATTCATGTACCCAAGGAGAAAAGGACCAAGATAGACCCTTTAGGAACAAAGGGTACACTTATGGGGTATAGTGAGTCTTCGAAGACATATCGGATCTACATCCCTGGTTAGATACAGATTTAGGTGAGGAGATATGTTACCTTTGAGGAGGAGTTATCCTTCAGGAGACATGGAAAATCTCACATGGATATTGATAGTGAGAGACGAGAAGAGATGGTGCCTTTTCCCCCTCACCCTCCAACAACTCAGAGGGAGATAGTTGAGCTTATTGATCATGTTTATCTTGTAGCTCCAGTTGATGTTCCCAAAGATATTGCAATAGGTCGGAAGAGACCTACATGGGCTCGTCAGGCTCTGCATGAGGAAGAAGGACATACATCTCCTCGTGGTACCTTCTGAGAGAGAAAGATACCTCATAGATATTCATGCTATGCCGCAGTTGTGAGCCAGATCATTGATTCTGAGCCTTATTGTTATGAGGAGGCATCTAGTCAGCCAGTATGGAGAGATGTCATGATGGAGGAGTATCATTCCATCATGAAGGATGATGTGTGGGATATTGTTCTGAGACCTAAGGGGAAGTATTTAGTGACTTCCAAGTGGATCTATAAGATCAAACACATAGCTGACGGGAGCATCGAGAAGCACAAAGCAAGATTTGTTCTAGAGGATTATCTCAAGTGGAGGGAATAGATTATGAGGAGATGTTTTCTCTTGTTGCTCGATACACTTCTATCTGGACAATTATTTCCCTTGCAGCATCCATGGGTTGGAGACTACATCAGATGTATGTGAAGACAACCTTTATTAATGAAGAGATTGAGGATGAAGTATACATCAAGCAGCTAGATGGTTTTTTGATACATGAGAAAGAGTCTCATGTTTTCAAGTTGAAGAAGGCCCTGTATGGACTCAAGCAGGAACCTCGAGCTTGGTATGCAAGGATTGATGGACACCTAGTGAGTTTGG
The DNA here is from genome assembly GCA_010110895.2 of Picea sitchensis. Classification (NCBI taxonomy): domain Eukaryota; kingdom Viridiplantae; phylum Streptophyta; class Pinopsida; order Pinales; family Pinaceae; genus Picea; species Picea sitchensis. Next base: position 15,908 of record SNQJ01S0091544.1, on the reverse strand, counting down.
GCTTTAGAAAAAGTGTTTTTGATCCCAACCTATACTATAAGACTATTAATGGTGAGTCCCTGATTTTGTTCATCTACGTTGATGATTTATTCATCACCATTACAGAGAGCCTTATTGTTGAATGCAAGTATGTGTTAGTCTCTAATTTTGAGATTAAGGACCTTGCTGTGATGCACTACTTCTTGAGACTGAAGGTGTGGCAGAGAACTGATGAGATCTTCCTGAATCAAGGGAAGTACACAATTAATATATTGAATAAGTTTGGGATACTGAACTATAAGCCCATGGCTACACCAATGGGGACGAATCTAAAGAAACTAAGTGTGCCTTCTTCTGATTCCGATGAGATTGATCTGATCCTATACAGACAGTTAATTGGATATTTTATGTCTATGGTTAACACCAGACCAGATATTTTCAATGCAATGAGTGCACTTAGCCAGTTTATGATGCAGTCGAGACAGACACACTAGATTTTTGTGAAGCATGTCTTGAGATAAATGCGAGGCACAGATCGACATGGTCTGAGATATAATTCAGGCATTGACTACAATAGTACCAAAGATATTTGACCACTTTGTTATATCAAAACCCTTGGGGTAGGGAAACACCATAAAATGGATCTTATTATGAAAGGGATCCTCTCATGTTCACTTGCCTCTTCGAGGAATCTTCTAGAAGCAAAACCTTCTAAGAATTTATCTTACATTTTTTATATCTAACTACCCATTTATTATATCTAACTACCATAATGGGCCTTATTTAATAATATAGTGGACCTATTCCACCTTACATTGAATGGCCTCCACTACCTCTCTTGCTACCTAACATTCCATCATACTTATGAAATCGTTGTCCTCAACACTTGTTATGAGGGTGTACAACCATATATTAAGGTCCCATGGTGGACCATAGTGTTGAAGTAGACTAGAGAACCATGGTCCCATGTAGAAAGGAAAGCCAATATGCCGAAGTAGTCCAACCACCATTGTAAACCAGCGTCCATGTCCAAGTGCTCATGTGAAATCCCCGCGGAAGATTTTGGAACCCAATACCCAACTGAAAATGATGCTCCAAAGACTGACACTTGTCATGTGGATCCAAATAAGAAGATAAATCCACATAGTGGAAAAGGGTCATAGCAGAATCTGGAAGGAATAATACCACTGTAGAATATGAAAGATGGAAATTGGTAATAATCATTGGCTCTCGATTTGTCACATTGATTTTCTCTACAAAAGGTGAATTATAGTCATCAAATAAAATATGAAAGTAGTATTCATCCCAGAAATGACAACTATCCATATACCAATCATCACAATCGACCTCAAAATCATACCAAACATATACTTCTTGATTATATTCATCCTTGATGTTCACCATAAGATATATCTCCTGCATTATATCCAATGAATCTTGAATACTACGAAAACTATCATTGAGACCATCTGCAAGGTCATGCAATGTGTCATACAATTGGGCTTTGAATGCTTCAATCATATGTAGAATTTCTTCGAGTGTTTGAGAGGGAATAGCCATTGGAAACACCACATAAAATATACCAAAATAAATATATTAAAATTATTTATCCAATGGCATCGATTTGGTAGCAATCTGAGCACCCTATGAAAATTTATGAACTCTGGAGTCCCTCCACCGTCACGAAAAAACCCAAAAAAATAGTTGATTTTAAATCAGCGATATCTTCACTTCCAGAACTTCGATTTGGACAATTTGTTTTTTGAAATTGGGTGAAATTGTGAGAGGAAATCATATATCTAATTTGTTTTGAAAAATTCATCCCTGCCTGCTACAGAAATCAGAAAAATCACGCGGTCATCCGCGGAAAAAACCCTGAAAATTGCAGATTTTAAAATGAAAATAACTTGACTTCCCAGACCTTGTTTCAAATGATTTTTTTTTTTAACTTGGGTGTTTTTATGAGAGGAACTCAGATATACAATCATTTTTTGCAAATTTTGCACCAAAACCTACATAAATCGTCTGAAATTTCACGGCCCTCTTTTTTTCTTCTCCAAAAAAATAAATCTGCAAAAAATAAAAATATTTGCCCACACTTCCTACCAAGAAAAGTGCTCTGATGCCACTTATTAAGTTTCAAAGACCTGAATACAAAATACTACAATAGTACCAAATATATCTGAATACAATCACCACACAAGATATATGGAACAATATAGAAAACCTCGACTTTATTATATCTAACTACCACAATGGGCCTTATTTAATAATATAGTGGACCTAGTCCACCTTACATTGAATGGCCTCCACTACCTCTCTATCCAACTAACATTCCCTTGTGGAGAGAACATGAGGACATGTCAAGGGATTTGACCTTGACGTCACACACTATGGAGAGTTGACCCTAGTGGTCTTAGAGGGAGTATCCTCTAGAAGTCCACATGAGAGTGCCATGTGTGACAAATATTATCCAGATCGTACTCCTCTGTGACTGAGTTGAGTATATTTTTTAGGACACTTATCTAAGGGGGATAAGTGGGTTTGGGATTATATCCCAACGTCCTTTATGGAGAGCACATGAGGACATGTCCCTTTTCGAGAGCACATCAGGACACGTCAAGGGAGTTGACCTTGATGTCACACACTATGGGGAGTTGACCCTATTGTTTCTAGAGGGAGTAGCCTTTAGAAGTCCACATGGGAGTGCCATGTGTGACAGATATTTTTTCTACAATGGCATGAGTAAGCATCGGGTGGATCTTCTCCTAGACTGGGCTGCACACCAAGGGAGATAGGATGCATTTATCACAAAGTTGTATTTGTGGTAAATGGTGCTAGGCGTAGTCCTTCCTTGATCATGAAAAGGAATAATATGGATGTGAGGTGCTTGAGGTCATTTCCACATGTCAGTTAGCATCGAGCCAACATTCACTCACAAGGGTGTAACTGTGGTGAATGACCCTAGTGTGGTATTTTTCCTAGTCATGGTGATTTGACAAGGAATGATAAAGACTCAATATGCTAGATGTTATCATATGCAGACCTAGAATAAAATTGATCTCAGAGAGAGTCAGTTGGCTCAGAGGGAGAGTCATAGAGGGATTTTCCCCTCGATTCAAGTGGGAGAGAGACATATCCAAGGACTAATAGACCAGTGTCATGAGTCTAGGTAGAAGTTTGTATACTTCAGAGACAAACTTGGCATGATGCAGAATGTCTCCCTCGTTGAGAGGGAGTGTTGATGTTTGGACAACATCGGGAAGACATTCTCCTAGATTAATAATTAATAATATAATTATTCATTATTAAATAATATATATAATAAGTAATAATAATAATAAATAGTTACTTATTATCCAAGGGATGTATCCTTTCATGGGTGGTCACCAAATTTTCTCTATATATGGAACACTCATCATTGTAATAATACATCTATCTTATATCATCTCATATAAAAAAATCAATGTTATCTTCTTTCGTAAAGAGGTTGATCCCATAATATGTGCACCATGATCTAACAAGCATTTGCCTCCAAGGTTATGTGATGCTCTTAGTGAGAAGTGGCAGCAAGATCCAGATACAAAGCCTCGGGTTGTAAGTGGCATGAAAATATGGAAGGAATCCATATGTGATAATGTCTAGAAGACTAAATAAGGAATCAACATTGTAGACCCCCAATCTGGCTATGAAACTGATTACTACAAGGAATTGTAGAGGATGCAGCTATGGAACGGTTGAGGTATATCCATTGGTGGTTGTGTCCCATGTGTGAGGAACAATTTCATGGACTACTGTTGTGTCATTTGGATTTAGTAATGGGTGCTAGTTTGGGCTACCCCCTTGCATATATGTAGAAGTAAGAGAGTATGTTCCCATTGTGTAATAAATTTAGTTGAATATATGAGAGCAGTAGTGCACATAACAGTCGGTTAATTGAATAGAAGGTACTCGAGGTTTGTCTACTATGGGTGGTTGGATGTAATCAAAGTAGGTCCGACAAAGAGTTCACTCAAGCAAAGTGAAATATTGAAATTTGGGTCTGATGCTATGATACAAATGTCTTGAAATGGCATGAAGTAGGGTTTGTTCCTTTGTCACAGTGGTAGTTCTAGGTGCTAAAAAATAGGTTGAGGGAAAAGAAATCTCCCATCATGATTTTGTTGTGTTCAACCATGTGTTTGAATGTGATATGGGGAGCCTAATTGAGTCCCATGTGAGATAGCTACTTGTGTGCTATACCAACAAGTAGATTGGACGGAATTGTGGTGGTGTAGCAGAGGGATGGTATCTTGGAGCTTGTTTCTGTAGCATGGAATTTTGAAGGTGGTGCTAGGTGATGACACATGGCCATGAAGAGAGACAATCATGATATCTTCCTCATGTTCCTTTGGGCTTAGAGATTGTGTGTTTTCCATAGAATTCAATATATTTATATGCACCTTTGATCCTACCAAAGAACCTCCACTAACTATTATAAACATAGTATTGTTCATTATGGCTTTAGATTATCCCACGGGAGAAATATCATGTTATTATTATGAGGATAGAATATCCTCACTTACTAATCCAGGTGGATATCAGTGGCCACCCACCTTTTCTAACTGGCTCAAACAGTTTTCTGACAATTTTGGTAATTTACTATTTTTAGTAGTTTTTAACTTCTGGGGCCATTTTGAGGGCATAAATGAAGGTTTTTTGGTATCGAGGGGATCAATCAAATTGAGGGTCTCAATGATAGATGAAGGCTTTGATTAATCCCCCTAAATGAATCTCCTTAACTATACCTTTCCAACGAGCTATCGTGCGCCTAAAACGGAGATCATATGCAAAAGTTACGACCCCGGGAAGTTAATGTACTAACTTACCCAAACGGGGCCCACATGACTTTTGGTGCTCATCTCCTAGGGTTAGGTTTTTTTATGTCTAGGATTTTTGACATTCCTATTTATTGTAAAAAATCCTTCAGAGCCTCATTGTAATCATCTTCTTGCGAATGAGCACAGTCATCACATCTCTTCTCAGAGATAAGCCATCACCATTCCAGCAAGCTTGCTTTCCGCTGCATTTTNTCAGCTTATTTCATTATTGAATAGAAAACCAGTTTTATTGTATCTATGTTATTTTGTGTTAAGCACCTGTTAATAATTTGTATTCATTTTGTTTTGCTCATAAAATCCAGATCAATGGTATAAGAGCAGTCTAGTCCTTGTCGTCTTAATGCATGTCCCCAACGAGGTCGAAGTACAAAGAGTTAGGTCTCGAGCTTGTCTCTCTTGAGGAAAAAATCTCGCGTACACCCAAGTGACCTCTCATGGTAGGAGAAAATAAATATGATGGAATAGGAGATCCTTTTAAAATGTTGCTTGAGGAATCCATCATGCAATAGAGGAACGAGATGATGGATAGTTTTGCGCAAATCCATTGGTGGCTACCAACAGGCGACGCATCTTCTTCGAGTGGAGGTGCCTCCCCTTTCAAGGTACAAATAAACTTTGATATTCCTATATTTGAAGGTTAGATAGACACAGATGCTGTAAAAAAGTGGTTGAATCTACTAGAAGGGTATTCTTTTGTCCATAACTTTTCGAATAGAGAAAAGATTACTTTTGCGCTCCTCAAAGTCGTTCCCCATGTCAAAGTATGGTGGGAAAATTTCTGTGAGCAAAAGGAAACGGAGGAACCATCATTATTTACAGTCATGGACACCTAGGAATCCTTCATGGATGTTATTAAGTAATAATTCTACCCTATCGGAAGTTCTGACGACTTGTATACCAAATGGACCACACTGCGGCAAGAAAGAGACCAAGCAGTGCCAGATTTCACAAATATATTCCATACCTTGCACACTAAGTTGGGTATCAAATATTCAGAGCGACATCTGGTGCACAAGTGTCATGGTGCTTTTCATAGATACATCCAAACCGAAATGGAATTTCTAGACATCTCATCCTTGGGTGCGGCCTACTGATATGCCATCAAAATCGAGCAAAAGCTCAAACAAAAGACAGGAAAATTTGGGCTTGGGAACCCCTCACAGCAAAAGCCCGGAAAGGGAGGCCCCAACCCACAAAACAAAGGACAGAGAAAATATGGACAGTATTAGGACAGCCAGTCCAAGCCGCAAGCAAAGAAGGACATCGGAAAGACAAAGAAAGATATCGGGAAGTGGTGCGAATTCCATAAGAGCCCTTGGCATAACACTGTTGATTGTCGCTCAAAGCAGTCATTGGTAGGCGAAGTGAAAGCCTCTAAATCAAATGTGGGTTCTGACTCTGAGTCAAAACCAGAAAGGGGAATATGGATCATTAACGTGGAACCTAGTGCCACTGTTGCTACCACCAAGCTCGAGCCTGGTAAACCAGATGAGCCAAAAGAAGGAGAGTGCCTCTTCCATTCACAGATGCGGGTAAAAGGCACCCCGCTGCACTTCATCATTGAAAACGGTAGCCAGAAGAACCTCATCTCAGTAGAGGTCACTAAGCGGTTGGCCCTGCCGACAACACCGCACCCACAACCCTACACCATTGGATGGCTCCACCAAGGAAGCGATCTACGCGTCATCCAACAGTGTCAATTATCGTATGACATAAAGCCCTTCAAAGATGAGGTATTGTGTGATGTTTCTCCTCTCGAAGTTTGTGATGTTATTTTGGGCCAACCTTGTTTATGGAAACGTCATGTTGTATATGAATCTAGGCCTCATAGTGTTATTATTAATTTGAAAAGGAAATTGTACATGATACCCGAGGCAGTCCCACCTAGTGTTATTTCCTTGATCTTTGCTAAGAAATGCAGGAAGGTCATCTCTCAAACGTGGGAATTTGTCTTCTTCGTGATTCACTCTCAGAATGAGCGAAATATCACAGCCACATCCAGGGTCTCTGCGACCGCCCTCTCCACATAGCAGAAGCAAGTAGATAAGGCCATGGAATAATATTCAAATATCTTCTCCTCACCTACTGGGGTACCTCTGCACTACCAAGTCAAGGACCCCATCAATATGACCCCCAGTGCATCATTTCCCAATGGGCCAGTCTATCTCCGCTCTCTATTATAGAATGAGGAGATCAAGCGAGAGATCCAAGAACTGATCCACAAGGGGCACATCTGTCCCAGCTCATCACCTTGCGGGAGCCCAATAGTTTTGGTATAGCAAAAAGATGGAACCTGGTGACTCTGCATTGATTATCGAGATCTGAATAAAATCATAGTCAAAAATTGGTACATGATTCCCTGAATCGACGACCTCCTTGATCAACTCACGGGGGCCAAATACTTCGGTAAGATTGATCTGAAGCCTGGCTACCAGCAGGTCCCGATAGAATAGACAGATGTATGGAAGACCACCTTCAAGTCAAAGGAAGGACTTTTTTAATGGTTGGTCATGCCCTTTGGTTTGCAAATGCTCCAGCCACTTTCATGAGGATGATGGACGATATCCTGCGACCATTCACCAATACTTTTGTAGTGGTGTATCTAGATGACATTCTCATTTACAGCAAGACTTGGCTCGAACACTTGCATCATATTCAGCAGGTTCTTCACAGCCTGCAGTAGCACAAGGTATACGCCAACTTGGAAAAATGATCCTTCGACATATACAAGGTCCATTACCTAGGCTACATTGTTGATCAGCATGGCGTACATGTGGATCCAGCCAAGATCCAAGTCATATGTGACTGGCCAGCCCCAACCACACTCACTGAGCTTTGTATATTCTTGGGCCTTGCCAATTTCTACCGTAGGTTTGTGTTGGGATTCTCCCATATTGCATGGGCCCTCAACCAAATAACCAAGGGTGGTGGTAAGGAGAAATTTGCATGGGGCCGGTCCCAACAACAAGTGTTCGATGATTTGAAGCAGCGCTTGTGCTCAGCCCCAATACTTTCACTACCAGACCTACAGCATCCCTTTGATATCAAGACAGACCTACGTGGCCTATCATAGTGAGACACTATCAGATGTTGTCCGTAAGTACCCTACTTATGACAAAGAAATGTACTCCATTATGCAAGCCTTCCGCTAGTGGAGACATTACATTCTTGGGAAGGAGACAGTCATCCACACTAATCATAATCCACTGTAGTTCATGAAAACACAAGGAAAATTGCAGAATGACCGCCATCAAAATTAGTCCACATACTTGCAGCAATTCCACCTCAACATCAAGTATAAAACAAGAAGCACCAACTGCGTCGTTGATTTCCTCAGCAGACCTACAATTGCGGCACTCACCACGGTGCTAGACTCTTGCGACCATGATACCTTTGGATGGCCCCAACTCTATGAGATAGACCCGGACTTCACCACCACCTACCAAATGTTGGGTGCAAACGTAGTTGTCGATAATTTCCATCTTCAGAATGGATTTTTGTATCCTCTGGGCCATATTTGTGTTCCATCAAGCGAGCGAGTGAAGCTGATCTGGGAAGCCCACTATAGTTGGGTGGAAGGACACTTTGGCATCGAAAAGATAGTGGTGATTCTACAGAAACATTTCTACTAGCCAAAACTTCGACAGGACGTCAACAAGTATATCATGTCCTACACTGCTTGCGCTATTGTCAAACCGACTACTAAGAAATAGGACTTGTACACCCCTCTCCCTACTCCTAACAGGGCATCGGAATCCATCTCAATGGACTACATGTTGAGCCTCCCATCCACCAAGCAGGGAAATGACTGTGTTTTGTGGTTGTTGATCGCTTTTCTAAGATGGTGATTCTGGTTGCTTGAAAGAAGAGCATCATAGCAGAGGCCACTGCCAAGCTCTTCTTTGAACGAGTCTGGGTACATTTTGGAATCCCACAAACCATTGTCTCATATCAGGACAGTCAATTTCTCAGCACATTCTGGTCGAGCCTCTGGTCACTGCTAGACACCAAGTTCACCAAATCCACAGCCTTCCACCCCCAGACAGATGGCCAAACCGAGTTCATAAATCGAATGATTGTGGATATCCTTCACATGTATAATTCCAAGCACCCTCGTACATGGGATGAGATACCTCCTTATGTCCAGCATATCTACAACCGAGCCCTGCATAGCTCAACCTTCCACAACCCCTTTTAGGTGGGGTGGGGATTCCAACCATTGGGTCCCATAGATGTTGCACTTCCCCTTGCAGTCACCTCGACCGAATCATCTCCTCCTCCAACTGAAGCTGACAAATCCACCCAGTTCATTGAGCGGATCCAGCACATCTGCCAACAGGTTCAGGATATCCTACAGAAGTCCAATGACAAGTACAAGCAGCGCCATGATCAACATTGGGTGCCACATAATTTTTAGGTGGGCGACAAAGTTTCGTTGCACTTGCAGAAAGAACGCCTTACAGGACCCCATCGGAAGCTTCGCCCACTCCATTATGGTTCATACACCATCACCAAGGCCATGGGGGATAATGCTTTTGATCTCAACATTCCTCCTTTCCTTGGCCTGCACCCAGTGTTCAACGTGGATCTCCTTCGCCCTTATTTCCCACCATTATTGGACATCTTAGAAGTAGCAGAACAACTGACACCAACAGAGCTCAACCATGTTTGCATACAACATGAATCCAATTATCATATTGTTGACACACAGATCAAGGGCACTCAACAACAAATGATCCAGCTTTATCAAGTCATCAAAGCAGAGTAGCTCCTACACCAAGGCAAGTGGTTCACCCAGGGCCAAATTCAGTAGAAATTTCCTCATTTGATGGGGGAACTCAACACAATGGATACCATTTATTCCTAAGGAGGGAGGATTGATCCAGGTGGATATTGGTGGCCACCCACCTTTTCCAATTGGCTCAAAATAGTTTTCTGGCAATTTTGGTAATTTACTATTTTTAGCATTTTTTAACTTTCGAGCCCATTTTGAGGGCCTAAATGAAGGTTTTTCGGGATTGAGGTTCTAAAATATAGTTGAAGGATCTGATTGATCCCCCTAAATGAATATCCTCGATGATACCTTTCCAACAAGTTGTCGTTCTCCTAAAAAGGAAATCGTATGCAAAACTTACGACCACGGGAAGTTGATGTACTAACTTACCCAAACAGGGCCCACATGACTTTTGGCGCTTCATCTCCTAGGGTTAGGTTTTTGGATGTCTAGGGTTTTTTACATTCATGTTTATTGTAAAATGGCCTTCATAGCCTCATTGTAATCATCTTCTTGCGAATGAGTTCAGCTGTCACATCTCTTCTCAGAGATAAGAAGCCACCATTCCAGCAAGCTTGTTTTCTGCTGCATTTTACAGTTTCATCTTATTTCATTATTGAATATAAAACCATTTTTATTGTATCTTTGTTTTATTTTGTTTTAAGAACCTGTTCTATAGTCATTTCGTTATGCTCATAAAATCTGGATCACTTACATTTTATGCTCTCTTCTAAGCTTCACATTTTGAAAAGGATTAGCTTCCATTTTGTTATAAATACTCCATTCAAGACAAATGTCCAGAGGCATATTTCTCAACAAGTTGTCCTCGAGAAAATAAGAAACTTTCATTCCCGAGAGAATGGGAAAATATGAAGGTACACTAGTAAAATTTAAAAATTGTATTTGTATTTTTTCTAGTTTTAACTTCCTGCAGATCTTGTATTTGGTGTATAGCATGTAGGAATGTGGAAACTGACTCACGGGACTTGTAAATGGAAGCAAAAGCAGACTCTATGGAAACTCATTAGATTCATAAATGGAAGTGAAAAGAAAACGCGGACTGTGAACTTCTACAAAGAGACTAGAAAGGTATGATAAACAAAGCGTTATTCAATTTATAAGCTTGTCTTCTAGGTCCTTACGTGCTTTCTTTCCTTTCCCTCCAATAGAGTAATGCTTAGCTTCAAATTCTGGATTTTATTTGATTTTTAAGCCTTCAAACCCATGTATTTGTGTCTGTACGAATCTCTACATGCATATATGCAGTCAAATCTTTGTCTTACATGATCCTCTTAGGTATGATTCTGCTATAGGAATAAGCTAAGAGACTGCTTTGAGAGACTGTGTAATCTGTGTAATTGAACTTAGATTATTAACTCAAAAAAAATTTACCTATTGTGTGGGTATTCCTCCATTGCAGTTCTTATTTCTTCCATTGGAGTGCTTATGTTAGTATGCTATCAATTCTGGAGAGAAAAAGGAATCGACCATGTCCCATGGATACAAGGGATGTGATCCTTACGACCTAAGAATTGTGTATGGAGCAGAGCATGGATCTGTGGCAGTGGAGCATGAATGGATTAACCTTCATGGGAAATATGTGGCAAGGAAGACAACATCTAAGTGAAAGATTAACAGCCATGTAAAAATTCACACCAGCCTAGACTACACTATAGCATTGTTAGACTGGCCATTCTCAGAGCCTCTCATAGTCGAACTAACTACAATATCAGAGCGTGAGACTAGCCATACTAACTGCAATGTCAGAGAGTGCCAAATTGGCCACTCATAAATAATAATAAAATTAATTCATTTTTTAAGTCTGACAATTCAGGAAAAAAAAGGGCATACACCAAGGTATTATAGTCACATCACCTAACATTGGACCAATCCGAAATTCTGTTGGTGAAATTTGATAAATAGGAAAATATATTTGTATTTAATAATAAATCAATTTTATAAAAAAACTAGGCAAAGAACTTCGTGAGAAATCTGCAGACTTACCAAAACACACCATTTAATCCACCAAAAAGCACCAAGTAATAGGTGGTCAATGATAGTTGACTACGAAGTGAATGCTAAAGTCCATGGCCGGAGGCAGGGACTAAAAATGGGTATGATTTAGGTGCACTAAATTTTATTATTTACGTAATATATGACTATGTATAATAAATAAAGTAATTATTTTACTTTGTAACAAATTTGAAGTTCTTGAGAACTTAGAGGAAATAGTAAATCCCAAAAACATGGAGAAGGAGGTTGAAGAGGAATATGAAATCGATCTTAATATTGAACTAGCTCATCCTGGCAGTGGCATTGATCCATCCCCTAAGGATCCAGTTTCCAATGCAAAAGAAGAAGAAGAGGAAGCATACGAAGAGGAGAAAGATGAGGAAGCAAAGGAAACAGAGGAGTATGATGAGGAAACAAAGGAAACAGAGGAGGAAGATGAGGAAGAAAATGAAATAGAGGAGGAAGAAAGGGATTTAGTTTAGGAAGAGGGAAAAGAGGTGGAGCCGAAAGAGCAGGCCCATCCTAATCCCTCCAAATCCATCTGCTTTGCTAAAGTTCTGAAGAAGGAACTAAATCCTTCCCCTCCCCTTACAAGGGGAAGGAAATCCAAGTTGGATCGGATAGCTCATGAGGTAGAAATGAATATCCACTTGGGACATTAGACAACCTTTGACTTTCTCCTGAGATAATTATACTTTGTTTCTGTGGTTTACTTTGTAATCAGCTTGTGAGAAATTATCCATGTACTCAAGAAACTGATATGAAAATCCCTGGTAGAAAAAATTGATTTCTCTCCCCCCTTGTTCTGTAAAGGGAGGTTGGAAATTAGCAATATTCATGATCAATTGTATATGTATGATTGTTGTCAACTATTCTACGACTTTTTTATAATATAATATTCTTGTTTTGGTTTAATAAAATTAATGATAATAATAATAATGAGTGATTATTTTTTATTTATTTATAAATTTAAAATTAACAATTTCTTAATATATTTATAAATTTAATCTTGATAAGTTTTTAAAAATAATATACATTTTTTTCATCAAAATTGAATGAATATTGGTTTTGCAATAAGATTTAAAATTGATTTTGATTGGTTAAGATCTTGTCTATCTTAAAGGAAACTATTACCTTAGTTAATGCAAAGGAAATAAAAAATGATTGAGGGGAGTCCCCTTAGCTCTTACATTAATCATGTGGAATTTAATGAGCCAGAGTATGCAAGAATGTGTTGGGATGGGGCATCACCTCACATGGCTCTTCAATCTCTGAGTTGTTGAATATTCAATCTTTGAATTAGGTGGGGGCACATCATCAAATTCTCAACATAGGCAAAGATGGTCAAAAAAATGTGGATACAAAGCTAAAAATTTCTTAAACTTGTTTTTTAAAGTATCTTTATTGTTAGTTGTCTATGTTAGAATATATACTTGTAGAATTTTTTGGAAAAGGAATACTAGTATAGCCAGAGAAATACTATGTGGGACGATTGAATTTTTGCACCAATATAGTTCTATATCAATTGTTCTGGAAATCTTGATGTATTGATCTGCTATCTAGCTTGGATGTAACATTTTTCTAATATTAATATAATTGTTTCTGTTAAAAAAATATATTGTTTATCTTAGATGTAAGGAAATAGGTTAATGGCCCAAGACCCACATGCATTTGGAAAAAGTGAAATTCTATCCCTTTATGGACAACCTACGGGTTATTTCAGATAGTGTAGTTTTCCTTAAATAATGGTGATGAGTCATCTCACATTCGTGGATAGCAACCAATCATGATTGTCCTCATTAATGGTTGAAAACTAAGTTATGATCATTTTTCCACTTGTTGTACCAGAAGCAACACCCTCCCTTAATTTCTTAACTTCAACACTGAAACCATTCATTAGAATTCAAGAAATAGGGCCCCCTTTAGAGTTTCCTACCATTAGAAACCTTATAATCTCTTTCATGCTAGTTTTGAAGCTCAAACTTCATTTTCTTCACTTCCTAACTTACTCACTGAAAAGTTTGAAAATCACCATCTCCCATCGATACATGTTGTATTGACGAGGAATCGGTATTGTTTGCCAATACATCCTATATCAGAGACAACTCCCTCGTCTCTCTGATGTTACAAATCCTTTCATCACTTGGAAAATCTTTGTGATTTATTCTTCTCAGTGGAGGAAAAACAGCTTCCAAACAACGACACATTGGTGGTGAAACAACTGGCGATCGTCGATACACTTGCGATGAATCCCTATTTCTCTCCAATACAATGCTCATGAGCGCAAAATCCCCTTCTCCCTCCGATAAATATGTGGAATATTTCCATCCCTCATCAACACAAGGTGTATTGGCAGGGAACTCGCTTTTCTCCTAGCTCAGATCATTTTCATTGTGTCCATTAATCTGGTTCTTTTGATTTTTAATGATTAAGCATTTCATGTCTGACTAGATTATTAATGTTTGATTGCTTGTTGGTTTTGAACTATGTCATGTCACATTCATCATTGAGTATGATAATAATCTTGGAAAGTTTATTTGTTCACTAGCAGGTTTTATTACACTTACCACATTAGCATGTGTTTTGTGCCTCTTGATTCTATGACTAACCTTGACTGTGAAAGTGCATTTTTTTATTGTTATATGGGTTGATTACAACATCTACAGGACATAGGTTGGCTCTGAATTGCATCTCAGAAAAGAATTGGTCCTCCCAACACATACTCGGTATCAGGTGCTCCAAACATTAGTTAGTTGTTTTCATGGGATAATATTTCTCAACCACTGACAGATGACCTCAGTTCCTATTATCACAAGATTTTTTCTTGTGCAAATCCCACTACAAGATCCCCAAATATTACATAACTATGGAAGAAACTACCACTGTCACCTTAGTAGGATCTTCCCTCGTTTTAGTGATGGAGGAGGTCCACCACAAGGTAGGCTTCCCTAGTGAACTCAAGGGATCAAATAGCAAGTTTAGTGGTCAAGCCTACCACCCCCTATCTTGATCATCGATTTGTTGGTCTAGGTATAGGAAGGAAAGATAGGTAGGGATGTAGTTTATGGTACCTTCTTGGAACAAGAATACTTTGTAGTATATATATATAACAACTTTCAAGCTAAAGTATGCAATAATAACCTCTTTTAGACACTAGACAAGTTAAGAAGCTATGGTTGTTGCAAAGTGCAATAGTAAATCAGTCTTATAAAAAAAAGAATAATTTGCAACATCAGCAACAATTAGTGCTCGCAATATAACATGAAAAGTAAGCATTCATCAAGCACGAAATTATCCAATTGCTAGAAGAGATTTATGAACAAGTTAAGCCACCTTTAGATGAGTGTATGCAGCAAAATAATGTTGTTTTAGATGGTTGTAGAAATTTTTTATAATAGCAACAAATAATATAGTGAGTTTGCTAGGGTTAGAGTTAGTGGAGTTAGTAGAATACTTGAGAGATTTGAAAGGGGGGGTTTATCAATTTCTTTCACCACGAGAGTTACTTCTAGATTAGTGTTTTTAGCATTTTGGGTTTATGGAGTCTCAAATGCATCAATATTGAAGGTTGATCTACTTGAAACCAAGAGGTAGAGTCTAAATTATAAGGTGCAAGCACATTTGGGCCTTAGGATTTAGACTTTGAGGAGAAGTACCTCTAGGGTGCAAGCACTTTTGGGCCCTAGAAAATGTTTCTCCCTTCTTGTAGCTTCAACTAGGTTAAAGATCAATTTTCTAGGGATAAAATCCTAAAGTGCTAGAACTTTAGGGATTTAGGGTTCTAACCCTAGCAAGAAAAATTAATCAAGTTTAGAAAAATAAGACCTTGTGAAAGGAAGAATCACTTATGTTCCTCTCTTAGGGTTTCAATAAACATGACTTCTTGAAAAAAAATAGCAATTTTACCATAAACATCAATAGCATAAACAAGAATTGCATAAATTTACTTACTTCATCCAAGAAACCAAGAGCAGTTAACCCTAATTACAGAAATATCCATCCAAAATCAGCCAACCATCCACAAGAGATCCATTCCAAGCATAATGCATGAGAGAGAAAGACCAATAACCCCTTAGGGGCCAAAAATTTCAAAAGTAATCCTCTCAGTGGTGAGGAAAAGATGATGATAAAATGAAAGTGAAGGTTATCCTTTTTATATGAGGCTACCCTAACATATTTTTCCACATAATTTGTCAACAACAAAATATAAGTGGGGTCGACCCCTTATTTAACCTTTACAAATGCTAAAGTGCAAAAAGTAA
>SNQJ01S0091543.1:0-22570 GCA_010110895.2 Picea sitchensis | reverse complement strand
CCCAACTAATTCCAAGACTGGTTAATAAAATATAATAAAATACTTAGCCCCTTTGGGCCCCTCTCTCATGGTATCAAAGCCCCCTATCTTTGTCCTTGTCCATATTACAACCAATGATGCATTATTATTATTATTATTCAAAGTATTACATTTATAGGCTTTCCAACCTTTAAACTTTATACGCACTCAGGCCTTTGATCAAGTATACAAAAATACATCATTAATCTAGGGACTCAAAACAAGAGTATTGCAATAGTCTATTTCCACTTGTTTCATCTATTTGTTGAGGTGTCAACCTTTTCAGTTTCCTGAGGTTAGGAGAGACAACATGGTGCTATCTATAGTTTTTAGTGGCCACCCTTCTAGTAGCCATATATTTATTTCCACATTCCTTCCCATATTTAAAGCTTTCTCTAGGCATTTAGGTTCAAAGATATGCACCTCATGTTGAGTGTTCTCCTTTAAATTCCTCATAAAGAGATCTAACAAATTATCCTTTGGAATGTTATTTAGCTTGAGACTAAGATTTGGAATTGTTGAATGTGATCAATAATTGGGCATTTTTGTCGAATATTTATCAATTGACTAAAAAATGTGTTTCTCTTAATATATTTAAAATGTGCTAACAATTCATCGATAAAAATTGACCAAGATATAATAGAATCCTTTTTTCTTTCACAAAGCCATCAATACCAAACAAATTCGATCATTTTATAAATAAAAGGATGTAATAGTTACCTTTTGTAATGTTAACACTTGGTGTGGATCAAAGAATTGTTCCATCTAGCATATCCATGTTATAGGATCTTTACCATCAAACTTACTCATATCAATGTTTGGAATGAATTAGTTCCTTGGTAATTCATTGAAACACCAATTGTTTGGATCTTGGAGTGATGAATGATTTTTATATTTAGTAATTTTTCTCTCCAATTGTGATAAAATACTCCCAACTTGTGGTTGAGTTGTTAGATTTCAGAGTGCACCCGGTCTTGGTGCACACACACCTTAGGTCAGGTCTATGCTCTCAACAAAAATAAAAATAAGTACACCATTTGAATTGTAAACATAAACAGATTGAGATTCCTAACCATTTAGCATAGAGGAAACTAAAAACTAGAAATTATATAATACACAAGTACTCATGAATTTCAATCTCAAAAAACATGTTTTTAAACTCATAACAATTGTCTTATGTACCAGGGATAATGGCCTAATATCATAACAACAAAATTCCAAAATACACTTACAAACATTGTTGAAACCCTCCTTTCTTTCTATGCCAATGATATTGTTCTGAGGCTGAGTGTTAGGTCATCCCTTGCCCCCTCAAACACTCCAATACCTCAACTCACCAATTCCTATATCTGTCCATGCACTCTACTATTGGGATACTATAAAGGTCACTTAGTGACTATCCAAACATTATTATTACAACTCGCCAGACTGCCCAAATCCTATTCCAAATATCTATTGTATCATCCCCTAATCATCCCTCAATATTGTGACTAAACTGTCATAACCCAGTTGGTGTTACAATGATGTTCCAACCCTCAAGTATCCCTCTAGTTTTGTTGTTACAATCCTTTTTATTGGATTCCAAATGCTCCTGGACTATGGTTTTCCTCACCCTTATAGGTCGTACCCTTAACACAGTTGTAGCCTCCTTTTCTCTATTGTCAGCTAACCTGTAGTTAACCTTCAAGACTCCAGAGAAACCTCAACACTTGGCAGTTGTACTAAACCACTGAGACAATCCTCCAACATACATGTAGGTGCCTTTCCTACAAGCTAAAGCTCCTATACAACAGAAACATCCTTAATTTCCACAAGCCTAGCCTCTATTAGCTTCCATCTTGCCTCTCTAAACTGGTTGAGTCCCCAAAGACCTTAGTTGTATCCTTCCTCTAGGTTGTGGCTAGATTCTCCCATTAGGTCGAGCCCTCTCTTAAGAATTTTTTGCCTCTAGATTGTTGACCGAGCATCCCTCTACAAAGAACCTACCCAAGATAATAAAATAACAATAGAATTTAAGCCTAACATCCCCTCTCCAAGTTGCAACTCTAAGGCTAAGGTCACCACACATGGATTGAAATTACCAAGCATCCACACAAGAATGAAATGTCACAATGGCCTTTTTTTCCATTTACACACTTATAATGTTGAATAAACTCCCATTCACAAACTCAACATTAAATGAGAATATTTTAATCCTCCTTGTGGGTGTGAAGCCCCAACACAAGCCCACAAATCCCATTACCAAACCCATGAAGACTCAACTTCATTCCAAGGGATATTTTCACCAAACAGAAAGTCTAATGTGGTGCCAATGATGATTCCCACATTCCTGAAACCTAGGGCATCTGTGGAAATGCCTCCCGATGATACAAAAGAATCAAAACTCCCTCTTAGTGAGGGAGTCATTCCATCCTCCATCGCCAAGAAGTATCTCTTTGTCCCACACTATATCCGCTACCATAACTTCTCTCCTATCCACCTGATTGGATGCTCCCACTGTCATTGAAGAAAATCATGTTGTATGGCATGGTCCCTTATTGGAATACATGCTTCTCATAGAATATTCCCTCTTCTTAGAATCCTTCATGGCCATATCAACCCATGACACCTCCCTAAAAATGTTGGAATATTCCTCTCCCATATGAGCGTGAAGGTTCACTATACCTTTGAGCCTCCTAACGCCCTTTGAATCTATTGACTCCCTTTGAAGTTAGGCTCCCTCGAAGTCTGCACAACCTTCATATCTAATTTCTCCCTATTCATTGTCACTCTTCCATTGTTGGTCATGGATCACATAGGATGGCCCTTTATCCTAGACATGTTCGCCTCTCTAACTCCAAGAATCATTGTTGTGTCTTATATATAATCTTTGAGAATAAATAACACTTGCCCATCCTAAAAGAAATATTCATAGTCATTCTCCTTAGTCGTTGAGGCTAAGAACACACTTCTATCACCCATAACACATTTTTCACCCTCAACACATATCGTGAATCCATCTAGAATATCATTGCCCCAAATCCATGTATTGCATGCATGGTCCCTATACCAAGCACCATGTACATACCTGAGTCAGACTCTTTTGAAGCTCTATAACAAATCTCGTTCTCCAGTCATGTGCTAGTGGCTCCCATTGTATAATAACCATATAATCCTCCCAAGTAAATAATCCCACTTACCTAGGTCACCACCAACTAATGAACATTTTCCCAAGTCCATTATCTAGGTCATATAACTCTCTATGTCTATGTTGACTTACAATTGAACCTGTGTCCTCTCTTTGAAACAATCCCAAGATTTGGTTGTACACTCAGTATAGTCCACTCTAGACTTCCGTAACTCATCTCTACAAGTGTCCTCATCCTCTTGGGTAAAATACGTCATACATTGTTGCACCTTGATAATGTGAAAGTCTCTAGCCTGATGAAGACTCTATCTCATCATCCTGCCATGCATATGAAGCTATCTGGTTTATGAAAAAGAACCCAATATGTACCCATTGCAACTCACAACACAAATTGTCTAGAAGTCCATCCACAGAGTTGGAAACATGTTACACAACATACTACTATGAACTGAGCTCTTCGCGAATCCACCATAACTCCCAACCTACCACACCACTAAGCTTCAATAGTCCACAATGCCTTGTCTGAAAAATCTACTCCATGTTTCAAATGAGAGACCACCAAACATGTTTCCACTTTCATCAGTCATTATATATCCCTCCACAAAGTTAACTCCTCAACACTGCTACAAATCCCTCTTAGAGTTGTCACCTATGTAGATAACTCAGATCCAACTGCCATCATAGAACCTCAAGCTTTGATTCCATGTTATATTTTGAATGTGCACCCAAACTTGATGCACACACATGTCATGTCTGGTCTATGTTCTCAATAGAATACACAAAATTACACAACTTTAACTATAAACATAAACACATTGAGATGTCTAATGACTTAGCACAGTGGAAAATAAAACTAGCAATTGGATCATACACAAGTAATCATGAATTTCAATCCCAAAACACATGTTCTTAAACTCAGTACAATGAGATCCTATACTAGGGATAATGTACCAATATATTTACAAGAAAATGCCAAAATAAACTTACAAATATTGTTTAAATCCTCCTTGGTTTTCATGCCAATGTTGTTGTTATGAGGATGAGAGTTAGGGCATCACTTGCCCTCTCAAACCATCTAGGGCCTCATCTCACCAATACCTATATTTGTCCCTATAATATTATATTCAGATGTTGTAACAACCTCTCAAGGATTTTCCTAACACTGTTGTTACAACCCACCAGACAACCTAGAAACTACTCCAAATATCTACTATATCAACCCCTAATAAACACTCAAGATTGTCACAAAACTGTTAGAACCTAGCTATTGTTCAAACCTTTTTCTAGCCCTCAAGAATCCCTCTAGTTCTTATGTTACACTCCTTTATATTGGAATCCAAATTCTCTTGGACTGTGGCCATCCTCACCCTTGTATGTCATACCCTTATCTTCGTTGTAGAGTCCTTTTCTCTACTTCCATTTAACCTGTAGTTGACCTTCGAGCCTCTAGAGAAACCTAAACACATGGATGTTTTCCTAAACCATTGAGCCAAGCCTCCAATAGACTTGTAGTTTCCTTTTATACAATCCAAATATTTATACACAAGTTGAAGCTCTAATCTCCACAGGTTGATCCTCTCTAGGCCTACGTCTGGCCTCTATGAGTTGGTCGAGTCACCAAAAACCCTAGCTAGAACCTTCCTCTATGTTGTGGTTAGATTATCCCATTAGGTTGAGTGCTCCATTAATAAGTTGTTGCCTCTATATTATTGGATTATCCTCCCTATGCAATGAACCTAACCAAGACAATAAAAGAACACCAAAATTGATGGATCCTCTATAAGAGAATGGTTTCGATGGACTTCATGGAATTTTTCATTTCATTAATGTATTTTTGTAATTCTTCCTTATTTTTGTCCATCTTATTTTCCATTTGTTCCATCTATTGAATTTTTCTTTGTGTTCTTACCACCTCATTACTTTTATTTACCTAACACTCAAATCATTAAGTCAGTCCTCTAATTTGGATATCTTTTTATGTATCTCTTCATTTTCTTCATGAGTTATGGATGAGATTTTTAGAGGTTTAATCTGTGCTGAATTTTGTTTTGGAGACATGTGCGATAACAATAATAATACTCGTCTATTTTCTCTGTATCAAAAATATTGAATCACCAAAGATATATCTCCCAATAAAAAGTTATTCCAATTGTAAGTTATGTACATTTCAAACCCTAATTCTAGAGGTTATCTATATGGTTGACCTTTGTCTTGAAATATATCTGAAATGTGAATCCTATGAGTATTAAATTTTCATTCTAGTACCTTGATATGACTTCTTAAAATCCTAAAAGTTTCACATTCTGAACCTTCACTGATAAAAATTTATAGAAAATTATTGAAATGACTTGTTTAGGACTAATTTCAGGATTAGTAAAAAAGCCTAACTTCGATAAGATATATATCATAAATTGTAGTGATTCAAAATATAAAAAAAATTCCACACGTAATTTTCCATGTCTCTTTAAGATTTTGAAAATTTTAGAGTTTGAAACTTCACTGAAAATGTTTATAGCGAAAATAAAAAGACGGCTCATTTGAGACTAATATAAAGACAAGTCACAAACCCTAATTTCCATAGAATATATCTCTGAAACTATAACGATCCAGAAAATAAAATTTGGAATCGACATAATTCACTATGTCTCCTTAGTCTCCTCAAAATTTTGTTATTTTAATCTTTCTAGAAAACAAGTTATAAAGAAAATGCCAAGATGTCTTGGTTGATGTAGAGAAATCCTAGGATCATATTCTCTAGTACCAAATGTTATGAATCAACACCTTGATAACAATAAAAAGTCAATTAATAACAATCCACTTCAAGGGGGAAACTTTTATTTACAATATATTCAATGCACAAAATGATATAAGATGATCCTAAGAGTAAGACTCCTTGTTGTGTGTGTGTGTACACACACACACACAGATACACACATAAATACATACATACATACATACATACATACATAGATATAGGAGACAAATAGTACAATTATAATGAGAGGGTATAGTGAATGGTTCTAGTTGGCCTACTAATATAACACTAAAAATGTAATAATTCAATATCCAGGTATTAATAAGGGTTTTTATACTTAACATGGGACTTTGTCTATAGCTTAACAAAAAATCTACTACATTTTTTAAAAATGCTAATAATCTATAAGTGATGCTTTTCCTACTTTAACATTACTTATGTCACTACTATGATTGATATCATAATCGTCTTTTGATATTATATTATGAAGGATTTTTATTTTTATCACATAATCTCATCATGAGATTTTTTTATTTTTTTTTGGAATTGTGTAATATACCAGATATAAAAAGTATGTAGAATAGAAATAAAATGCTAGAAATGGCAGAATAACAACAATATAACCAAAATATTCACCACAATTGCACTGAAATGATATAAGAATAATAACAGAAATAACACTTTGAATCCGAAAGCAATGTTCACGGGCCTCTTTGAGGGGGCAACCTCCAGTTGATCAGAGCTATATTACAATAACATCCAAGCTAGGGTTCTCATACCCTCGACTTCTATTTATACTAAATATGTCTATCAAAAGAAGCATCTAGAGGAAGATCCTTCTAGAAGTGGAAGCTTCTATTAGGTCTTATTACATCTGACTTATTCTATTTTATTGCAAGGCCTTATTAATATTGACCTTTATTACATCTAAATATATTGTTCTACCTATTTGTGGGTTAGGACCCTAACATTTCCTCCCCCTTAAAAACAACCTTGTTCTCAAGGCTAGAGATGTGTTAATTGCTGCAAAATGGTAACTGGTTCCCAAGTGGCATCTGTTGGAGTTGTATCTTTCCACTGGATTAACACTTCCTTGATGGTTCTCTAACGCAGGCGATGCTCACGTTGGTGTAAAATTGTTTGTGGTTGTATCCAAATAGATCCTTCTTCGGCTAACTCGGGAAGGTTGGCTTGAATTTGGCACTTAGTTCTGATCACCTTCTTTAAGCAGGAAACATGAAAAACAGGATGTAGCCTCGAATGACTGGGCAAAGCTAACTGATAAGCCACCTATCTCACATGCTTGAGAACTATATAAGCACCATAAAATTTGGGTGCTAGCTTCTGACAATGCTCAGCCTTGAGGGAATTCTGCTTGTAAGGTTTCAGGTGAAGAAACACCTGATCCCCTTCTTCAAATTGACGTTTAGAGCGACCTTGATCTGCCTGTTGCTTTATGTGATTCTGTGCCATGACCAAATTCTCTTTGAGGGTACAGAGAATAGGCTCTCGAACTGTAAGTGTTTGGTCATCCACGTGGACCTTCGAGACACTAAGTAAGTATGAGAGAACTGAAGGTGGCTTATGTCCATATACTGCTTCAAAAGGAGTCATGCGTGTAGTTGTATGGTATGAAGTGTTGTACCACAATTCATCTAGGGCTAACCATTGAGCCCAATGATTTTTATTTTCCGAGGAAAAACACCTCAAATATGTTTCCAAACACTTGTTGACAAATTTTGTTTGACCATCAGTCTGGGGATGATAAGTTGTACTAAGATGCAATTGGGTGCCATGTAGCTTGAACAATTCTTGCCAAAAATTTCTTGTGAAAGTTGGGTCATGATTAGAAACAATAGAGTGTGGCATGCCATGAAGCTTGAAGACCTGATCCATGAAAATTTGAGCCACCGTGGATGCTGTAAACGGGTGTTGAAGAGAGCATAAATGAGCATACTTGGAAAGGCGGTCAACAACCACCATGATGACTGATTTATTTCCTGATTTGGGTAAGCCTGTAACAAAATCCATAGAGATGTCCTTCCAAATAGCAGGTGGAATCGGGAGCGGTTATAGTGTGCTCAGATATTTGACTATTTCTCCCTTGTTGCGTTGACACACATCACATTCGGTGAAAAAAGTATGAATGTCCTATTTCATACCATCCCAGAAAAAAAAATGTTTGACCCTGTCATAGGTTTTGGTGAACCCTAAGTGCCCCGATGTCGGTGTAGCATGAAGCTCAGAAAGTACCATGGATTTAAGATTTGATTGTTTACTTAAATACAATCAGCCTTTGTATCGAAGATCATCATGGAGCCAAGAGTACCCTGGGGGAGCTGGAGCACTAGACTACGATTGTTGGATCAGTTGCGAAATTTTTGGATCTTGTAGCCATTCCTGGAAAACACCCTGGAGCCAATCTGGTACAATGAAGGAAAGAGAAAAAAGGGATCCTTCATCTTCATATTTGTGGGAAAGTGCATCTGCAACCAAATTTTCTTTGCCTTTCTTGTAAATGATCTCATAATCATAGCCAAATAGCTTAGTTAACCATTTTTGTTGCTCTGGGGAGGAAATGTGTTGTTCCAAAAAATACTTGAGACTTTGATGGTCTTCCTTAATTTGGAAGCGTTGACCCAATAGATAAAGGTGCCACAAATCAACGACATGTAGAATAGCCAACATTTCCTTTTCATAGATAGATTTGCCCAGATTTCTTTCAGATAGTTTCCTGCTAGTAAAGGCCAAAGGTCGACCCTCTTGCATAAGGACAACACAAATTCCTTTCCCTGAAGCATCACATTCCAAGACAAAGGTCTTTGTGGAATCAGGAAGGGCCTAGACTGGAGTGGTGCACATGGCCATCTTCAAGGTTTGAAAATCTTGAGAAGAAGTTGGAGTCCATGTGAAAGAGTTATTTTTTAGGAGAGTAGTGAGAGGTGTTGCAATCTTTCCGTAATTCTTAACAAACTTGCGATAATAACCTGTTAAGCCCTGAAATCCACACAAGATTTTGAGATTCTTTGGGTGAGGCTAGTCTTGCATAGCTTCAATCTTTTTAGGATCCACCCTGATGCTGTCTTTGCCAACCAGATGACCCAACCACTCTACTTCTGAGGCGCCAAAAGCACATTTAGATTGTTTTAGGAAAATTTGGTGCTGAGAGAGTAGATGGAGAACTTGATCCACCTGAGAAATATTTTATGTCCAGATCTTGCTATATGTGAGAATATCATCAGAGAAAACTAAGACAAAATGACAGAGAAAAGGATGGAATACATGATTCATGAGGCTTTGGAAGGTGGAGGGGGTATTACACAAGCCAAAGGGCATGAACAAAAACTCATAATGGCCCTCATGAATTCTAAAGGCAGTCTTGGGAATGCCTGCCTCTTTCATATGTATCTGGTGGTAGACCAAATGAAGATCAAGTTTAGTAAAGAAGTGGGCACCACTCAGTTCATCCAGGAGGTCATCAATGACATGAATGGTAAATTTGTCTTTAATGGTAATTTTGTTGAGGTCATGGAAGTTGGGACACATTCTCCAAGAACCTTCTTTCTTCAGGACCATGACCACAGGAGAAGAGTAGGGGCTCATACTAGGGCCGATAACACCTTCATTAAGGAGTTCCTGAACCATTTTCTCAATTTCATTTTTTTCCGAAAAGGGGTGACGATATAGATGGATATTGGGAGGAAGGTTTTCAGGTACAAGGGGAATGGAATGATCATGAACACCACATGAAGGAGGGAGTCCCTAGGGAGTGGAAAAGACCACTTGATGTTTAGAAAGGATGGCTTGGAGGTCTTATGGCACATAGGGTGTTTATGTTGCTTGTATGGCATGGAGTTGAGAAATAACACTAGAATGACCATTTTTTAGCAGCGTTTCCATTCGATGGGAACTAATGATCTCAGGTAAATCGACGATGATGCCTTGGAACTTATATTTGTGTTCCTCCTGGTCAAATTCCATGGTTAATTCCTTAAAATCCATGATAATGGGACCCAAAGTCCTTAGCCAGTCTACACCCAACACAATGTCACAACCGCCCATGTTGATAGCAAACATATGATATTTTAGGTGGTAGTAACCAATTTGGAGATGCACATTTTCACAACGCCCTCCACATTTCATGGAGCCACCATTGGCAATCATTATTTGGAAATTATTGATGACATGGATGTATCAATGACTTTCTTGGGAAATGCGGTGATGAATAAAATTATGGGTGATTCCACTATCAACCAGAATGATGACCTTCCGATTCTTGATGTAACCAATTAGCTTGAGGGTTTGGGGAGTGGAGAAGCCAGTGAGGGCATTGAGGAAAATGATCGGCTCTACTTCGGGAGGGTCTGAGGGAGGGGCTATGTCGAGGGTTTCAGGTGACTCAGACACAAGGGGATTTTCAATATCCTCTTTCGAAATATCCTCGGTGAATGCCATAAAAATATTGTTTTCCTTACACTTGTGGTGCAGGAAATATTTGTCATCACAATTATAACAAAGGCCTTTGAGTTGGCGTTTAGCCATTTCAGTATTGGTCAATTTTTGGATCTTTAGTGGAGTAGAGGGAGTAGTGAGATTTATTGGTTTAGGGCAAGGGATAAAGGAGGGTTTCCAGTTTTGAGAAGATATAACCTGTTGTTCTTCTTTAGCTCTTTTAGTAGCCTCCACCCAACTCTGAGGCCGAGCCATGAGGACATGGGCCCGAATATCATCCTTGAGGCCACTGATAAAACATTCTCAGAAAAAGGCATCAGACATGCCCTTTGTCCGAAAAGTCGGGTGCTCAAAGGCAGCTATAAAGTATTCCATTGTTCCTGATTGTTTCAACTTTGTCAAATGGCCCAAATGGTTGGTGCCAGTGTCAAAGCATTCATAAATCTCTGCCACAAAGTGTGTCCAAGCAATATACGCTTGACGAGAAGTTTTTCTCCATTGCCACCATTGCCAACGTTCTTGATCTGGATGGAGAACACCATATCAGAGTTTGGCCAAGTCATTTGTAATGTCGTATAAAGAGAAATAATGTTCCATTTGGGTTACCCAACTAGTGGGGTATGAGCCATCAAACTTGGTCACATCTACCCGCAGAAGGTGTAGGTCACGTTGAAAGTGATGGTTCTGAAAGTTATGGGAATGAGAGGAATGATCACCTTTAGTATGTGGAGGTGAGGAAGAGGAAGGGTTATCTGTAGGAATATGCAATTTAGTGTAGAGTGTCTAAAAGACAGATTCAATATGGATGGTGAGGTCTTGTTTGATTTCCTCCATTGAGGACTGCATGGTTATATTGATGGCGACAACATTGGCACTGTGTTGTTTCACTTCTTGTTGGGTCTTAATGAGACCATATTGCAAGGTGTTGAAGTGAGTTTCCAAGTCTTGGCTACGAGTATGGGCCATGAGGATGGGGGAACTGAAAAGGGGCGGGCGGGGTAAAAAATTTTGCTGAAAAATGATATGGATGAATGTGATAATGGCGAAGAGATGAATCCAATGGAATAAGTCTCAAATAATGGTGAAAAAAATTCCAATTTTTTTTTTTATTTTTTATTTTTTACACCTGCAGAGTTATACTCTGGTCAAAAGAATATTGTAGAGAGGAAATGCCCAAATGATTAACCAGAAATAAATGTGTATTTACTTGGCAACCTGAACACAATTGCGTGGCAATAGATCTTGTCTATTTTAATTTGTTTATGTTTCTTTCCCTAAGGGTTAGGTATTCAAGGGTTCTACAGACAAGGGTTTTCCCTGTGCTATAGCTTTCTGATATACGTGCAGGTTCCAAAAGTAGTACTCAGCCCAATATATTAGGGAACTAACTAAGGCGGATAGATTTTACCCTTATCCATGCTACCCGACTACCCAGGTACTAGAGAGTATCTTCCTGAGTGTTGTTCTCAGTGACACTATAGCAGTCAGGAGGCCAATCGGTTTATCTCAAGAGAGCTTCAGGTTATCTAGGTCGATCCGTACACAGGTGTTATCTGATGCGCTACCACTCGAAGGGGTACCAACAGGGGTTACAAGGATGGCCAACATATGTGCACTTAAGTACCACTTCTATTTCCTGCGTGTATGAATGCCTCAACCGCGGGTTTATGCACGTAACAAGAGATCTTTGTGGCTTAAAGATGCCAAAATACATCTCTACCGTGAAAAAAATTTAACCCACACTTTCTCCCGAGGAAAGTGCTCTGATACCACTTGTAATATACCATATATAAAAAGTATGCAGAACAGAAATAAAATGCTAGAAATGGCAGAATAACAACAATATACCCAGAACATTCACCACAATAGCACTAAAATGATATAAGAATAACAACAGAAATAACACTTTGAATCTGAAAGAAATTTGCATGGGCCTCTTTGAGGGGGCAACCTCTAGTTGAGAAGAGCTCTATTACAATAATATCCAAACTAGGGTTCTCATACCCTCGACTCCTATTTATACTAAATGTGTCTATCAAAAGAAGCATCTAGAGGAAGATCCTTCTAGAAGCGAAAGCTTCTATTAGGTTTTCTTACATCCGACTTATTCTATTTTATTGCAAGGCCTTATTAATATTGACCTTTATTGCATCCGAATATATTGTTATACCTATGTGTAGGTTAGGAACCTAACAAATTACTTAGATGAACATGACTTGTGATTATTTTTTGCTGAAATCTTATTTTTTGCATACTTTCGGAGTTGCGTTAAAATACGCATTCTAATAAATAGTGAACCGCCTCCCATAGGAATTTTGGAGGGAGTTTTTGGAGCTCTATATCTACAACTAGTCACTATGGGGGATTTGTCTCTCATTGTCTCTCACAATAAGAGTAATTTATTATATCATTTAGTTTTCTTACAATATTTTTAAAAAAATCGAGAATGCGTTTTGAGTTAACCTTAATGGTGTACAAAACTTTTCTCCTAAAGTAATTTTATTTAATTCAAAATTTTCATGTTTTATAGGGCCTCAGACTTAGCCTCATTCTTTGACATCAAATATTATCCAAGGCTCCCATGGAAACCTTCCTGGTTCACTAGGGAATTTCACTAAATCTATCTAGTCATATTTACATTTAATCCAAATTAATTATTTATAACTTATGTATTTGATGGATTGTGTTCCACGATGTCTAATTTTATTCTTCATTTTTAAATTTAAAGAAACCAAAACCATGCAAATTATGCTCATTAGTAGGATGAGATTTTTTTTATTGACATGGATGTTGTTCAAATTTTTTTTATCAAAACATGTAGTCTAAGTTTCAAAATTTGTCTATTGAGGAATTTCATGCTATCACTTGGTAGTCCATAGTCCATGGTCATGGTGTATAACCAAATCCTCATGTAATTACCATATATGACCAACTTTTGCCAACTAGTAATATATGGGTTGAGATATGTGCTGTTGGGAGAGATCTGGCAATCGAGACACATAAATGTATTGTGGCATTAAATAAAAACACACGTGGTCTATGTGAGAAATTTAATGTTTGATACACCTCCACCAGTACCTTTTAGAAAACCAAATCTACTATATTCTAGGTTTAAGGCCGTTTTGACTTATGTATATGATATATTTATTGGTGTGTTTTAGACCTTGCACAATCATTATGATGTCCCCATATATTTTGCACAACAACTCTATTGTGAGTTGTTTCTACATATGAAACCTAAGTTTACCATTCTCCCCTATAATTTTTATTTTCTCAATATAGATCACACTAATGATCATCCTAATGCTTCAATAGGTGATCATTATGTTTCCCCCCTCAAAGACTCGTTCCCATACCTAGTAGAAAAATTGCAACTATAAATTATTAGGCTAGCCTTTCTCAAGTTTCCTCAGTGTGGCTAGGTGTAACCTAGGTGATATAATAGACGTTGGTTTTGATAGGGTGAATTTGGGGATCACTATGACTCATAGGTCTCCACTCATGCCAACGAAACTAGCTATCACTTTTTGTCTATCCAATGAGATTCCAACCATGTCATATGTTGATCTAGCTACCTATTTGTTGCAATGTTAAGATGCATATTTTTCACTTTATTGGTAATCATCTTAGATGGGCATGGGAAAGGTAATATTAGAAATATTGAGGAATGTTTACATTTATTATAGTATATCAAATAATTTTTAACACGATTCAATGATTGATTATAGTTGGGTTTTTTTTAACTATTATTTGTACTTATTGCACTAAATTATTTTTTGTGTGTGTATTAAAATTTGCCAATAACGTTGTGTGTTCAGAGTGTGCGCAAAATGGTAAGGGTTTTTGTACCACATCGTGTGTTCCATGAGGTTGTGTTGATATTCATGTTTTCAAACGAGTATAATTGTTTTATAAACATTGATATTATTTAAATATTATAAGTTTTTTAGTGTTATTATTTAACTCATCATAATCAAGTTAACTTAGTTGGAATTTTTATTATTTGTTAATAATGGTGATTGAGACATACCTATGAATTTGATCATTTGTTCACAATAGAAATTATTGATCAATTTTCAAGAAACCAAAGATATTATTGTGAGATTGTGTGACTTCAAAAGAGAACTTTGATGTCATGTAGTACATTATCATCAAATCTTAGGAATTCATTGGAAATGTGATATCATACCTCACTCCCAATGAAGGATCTAATTTTGAGGCCAAGGAATGATTTGAAGCATCTGTTTCCAATGGACAATCATTGTCTTCATTCCTCCCTAGATTTCTCCTCCTGGCATAATAGGATCAGTGTAATAACCTTACCTAAATAGGTGTGAGGTGCCTATGCGGCACTATCATGGGTGGATAGTTTGGTTGACCATGATTCCTTAACATAGATGAAAGGAATATATTTTGAGGTTGTCTTGGCAAGGAAAATTCAGACAACCATCTTGGTTGATTGGAAATATAGTGTGCATACGTTGTGGAGACTTGGGCACCCTTATGAACATACAAGGCACTCCACAAAAAGACTACAAAAACATGAGCACCCTTGGAGATAGATAGGGTGTCTTAAAGATGAATCAATTTGGATGCACCAAGAAGTGGGATAGACTTGGCTAGATACTTGAGTTAGAGTGTCAAGACTTATATATATTGGTTGAGTGGGAATTCCACATTTGGGAGTAGATATTGGTGGTAGAAGTGCCTTTGGGAATAGTTTTCCACGGATCATGGTCACAAAATGTAATTGTTGGGTGTAATCCCTTGGAAAGACATTCCTCTTGGAATACTGAGACGGGAGGTGAATCAATATGAGCATAGTTAGTACTTTTAATCACAATATAAAGCCTCCAATAATGTTGAATGTTTTATCATTAGCATTCAATATGTCATCAAGACCATAATTCAATGCATAAACATCACATAAACACAATACACTAGAATTTTATGTGGAAACCCAATGCGAGAACAAAAAATTGAATGCTTTTCTTATTTATCGAAGACTACATTCATTGGAAGCACCAAATTTCTATTTCTCCAACTACAATTGGAAGGAGGCTCCAACCCCCTATTTATAGGCTTCAACCTGAAGGAAGATGCAAGTCCCTAATTTACAGGCTTCAACTTGAAGGAAGATCCAACTCCCTAATTTATCAGCTCCAATAGGAAGGAGGCTAAAACCCCCTTTCCTTTCCCCATACAACCGCCTTGAAATGTAAATGTAGACCAATCTATCACTACCTCTATCACTATAATTGATAACCTGTTTTTGTTGTTGTTTATGATATTTCAATTTTTTCTGTTGATTTCAATATCTCATCAAGACTGCAACCACATATGCCTCATACTAGGATCCACAAAAGAGTTATATAAATCAAATACTTATGAATCACTAAGACATATTTGTTCCTGAATTCTTCATAATACCCACCGTAACATACATAGGAATAAATACCTTCAACCTGTACATGACCTGAGTTTTATATCTCTGATATTCAACAATTTTCCTTCATAGGTACACGACCCACACATTTCCTTCTCCTGAATGTCCACACTCTTCTTCACTGCAGCTCATGGATGTTCATGCTATTTCTCCTAAAACTTGCAGATTTACACAAGGAACCAGGATCTATAAATGTTTCTCCATACACTTGGCTCTTGCAAACGTCTACCCTCACTGGACTTTGTTGACTTCAACATATTAGTTTCATATCTACTAATTAGTATTCACATAAGTGAAATTCAATTGACGTTTCTCTATGTTTTAATGAGGATCTCATGATGACATGAAACTGACATGCAACTTGTTAACTTCTGTTTACAGTTACTTTAACATGAAACCGACATGGAACTTGTTAACTTTTGTTTACATCTACTTTACTTTGACATGCAACTTGTTAACTTCATGTTCAAGGATTGACATCAATGACAACCAATTTTCAAAAAATCAATGAAAACCAATATTTCAACAACGACGTAGGTTCATGTTGAGGGGGTTGGATTACTAATGCTCAACAATAGGGATTAAACCAAAGAATGAGACCCCATTAGAATCCTCCCTATTTGGTATGGAATAATTCTCTAGGCTAATGGTCCGACAACCCTTCAATGGGATTTAAAAGTTGTTTGCTTTTGTTCCTTCTATTATTTTTATTATTTTGTAAGGTTATAGTTATATACTACAAAAAAAAAGTAAAATAAGGAGTTTGGAGAAATATGTGTTGAGGATAACCTGTGGAAATAGTCAATGAAAAGTATCTAAGGATTTAGATTCCTGAAGAAGTAATTCCATGAAAAACACATTACTTATCAAATATTATCTAGGAAACGATCAACAATTTAACAATAGAAAGGAAAAAAATTATAATATTTGGACAACCAAAAGTAATTCCACAATATCCCAAATAAAAAAAAATAAGATTAACTAATAAATCAAATAATCATTTACCGAAAGTATCTAGCAATTCATTCAACCAAATAAAATAACTCAATAGTATTACTATTCTTACTAGATGCATGTAACATTTAATCAATTGTAGAATAATCCATGATGATAAATAAACCTAGAAAAACTAAGCAAATAAAAATTTCTTGACTCCAAAGAGTTTCTAAATTCATCCTTGAAATGGTTCTCTACTTATATTACTCTTGAAATAATTTTGGATGTCAAACACCCTTTACATAGAGGATGATATCTTTATTTATGAGATAAAAACTAATCTATTTATGAAATAACTAGAAATGAATTTTGAGAAAGAGATGCAATATACATCTTCAGTGAATAAATCCTTGATAAAACAACCATGGAAAAGGCCATGCATCAACATCATCTTCAGTTAACTACAAACATGAATTCATGCATGTTGAACCTGATAAATATTTCATAATCATTCTCCCTATTTTTCTTTCTTTAGAAATATCATGATCTCGTACTTTAATTTGATTTTATATTTTAGGAAAATCAAAATCCAGCTGAGTTGTTGTTCAGTCTTTAGTAATTAGCCACCACTAAAATTGGAATAGCCATGCACCCAAATAGTTATTCCTCCAACTTTCCTCTCGTCTTTTGTTTCTTAGATGAAGAAAATCTACCATTTTGCAACATGCCTTATTGAAATCCTTGTCAACATGTCATATGATTTATGTTGAATGCACCTGGATTGTAACTGATGTATATTAGGACTACAAATTCTTCTCTTAACAAATTTATTAGATAAAACTATCTATTGATCTTAAAACAAAACATTCAAGTCACTTCCACAAGAAAGAAATTTTTTAGGGATGTTATATTTATCTCAAAGTATATATAGTGAGGAAAAAAATGTAGTTAATATCCATTATAAAGAAGGAAAATCATTTCATTTTTTCATGGAAAACTACATCAACATCGCAAAGAATTTCTTATGGGTAAATGTAATCATGTGAAATTATCTAGTTTACACACGCGCGTGCACACACACACACACACAGACACACAATACATGTGTTGGGAAAATATTCATGTGCACTCAATACCACCACATATGCAAGCATTGTCAAATTATATGATAAAAGAGACCTCAAATACTATGAAATAAAATAGTTACCATCTTCTTCGATCTACGGGTCCTCACTGAACCTAATTTGATCCCCCCTCCCAAATTTCCATGCCACCCAACGACCGAGTATTGGAAACAATTTGACCAATCCCTTTTAAATATTTGATGCCCCTTTGAAAGACTTGGGATTTGATCTAATCCATTGATCCACAATGTCTAAATTGAAATACTTAGAATTCATAATTTTTCCCCACAAACCTTCATTAAAAAAAATCCACCAAAGACTTTAATTTTACAATGACTAACCAAATAAATAAATGTTCTTCGAACCCCATACTTCATCCCTTTTTGGTTTATCTAGGGTACTCCATTTTTTCAATGGTATACTCTCATTTCAATTTTCTCTAGACCATAAAAACTAAAAAAAATTCTCCTATGAAGATACTCTTTGGCACATGTGCAAGAGAGAGCCAGTAAACATGAATTCTCTCAAGATCAGATTTAAGTAAAACAATCCTTCCTCCAATAGATAACCATTTGTGACACCAACAACTAATCTTCGCTTTTACCTTTTTTCATAATCATATCCAATCAACAAATCAATAATAATTAGGTTTAATAAAGTAACCTAAATATTTTATGCCACTATCCGCAAACTTGATCTTGAAGGGGAACATAAGATGGATATGTTCTTCCACTTTCATCAACAATTCATTGTAGAGGATGATATATTTATTAATACTAATCTCCATCCTAGTGGCTAAATAGAAAACATGTAAGATATGATTAAAATTTCTCCACTCCCTTATTATACCTTCCCCAAATAGGAGAACATCATCTATGAACATGAGGTTCATCAATCATGCTTGAGAATATACCATAACACCCTTGATAAAAGCTTCAAGTCTAGTAGAATGAACAATTCTGCTTAGAATTTCTACTACCAACAATAAAAGAAGTGGAGACAACAAGCACCCTTGTCTCATACCCTGAGAGGATTTGGAAAACCTTGAGGGAGAACCATTGATAAGAACTAGAAAATTTTCCAACAAAATGCATCCCATTATCCAATTGACAACCTCCAAACTCATGCCAACCTATAAAAAAACTAATCTAAGAAATATCCAATTGACCTTATATGGGAGTCCACTTATGAATTCAAAGAATTTATATTGGAACTCGTTTGTATTCCAAGAACCATTCTAGCTATAAATAGAGGCCATGGGAAACATTCAAAAGGAGGAAGACATTAGTAAATTTTTATCCAAATAAAGCTTCATGACATTGCTGGGATATTTTCCAGGTTAATGGAATGGATCCCTTCCTGGGTAGAACTAATTGCATCCAAAATCCTCCTATTGAAAATAATTCCAAACTATTATTTGGATGTAAAAGTAGAAAAAACATGTTTAAGATTGTTCTCAAAGAGTTTTTCAATCACCTTGTATAATAAATTGCACAGTGAGATAGATACGAAGTTTCCATATGACAAGGCATGTTGGTTGTGGATCCTGATTATCTTCTTGATTCATAGGTTTGTTTCAGTAGTGCTTGGACCCCATTCCCTAATTGGGATGTGGGGGGGATTTACCCCCCACATCTGTCGCCAAAGGGGTATAGGGGGGGTAGAGACAATTTTGGTAGCACCCCCATGGCGGGGGATTCAAGGGTAGTTGTTACGAGGAAAATATATCTATGGCTAGGGGTAAATCAAAATAGACATAAATGAATGAATAATTCAACTCTAATCTCACATATGCTATATAAAAAAATATGTTATCAGGACAAGATAAAATTCCTACCTCGTCCGGACGTTCGATGAATTCCACCATTGAGCACTTGACTCAAAGAAATACACCTACAGCCTGTCCTCAACAACCAAGAAACACAATCATATGGTGATAATTTATAATGTTATCACATTCAATAACATAATCCATCAAAATTCATAAGAAATACACCCATGGAATAACAATTCAAAGATTTTCAAGATATCAATTGGATGAGAAAAGAGTATTTCTATTAAAATGTAATCATCAAAAGTGAATGAATTACAAACTTTCATGTCAGCATGATTCGGAACAGAGAAACTAAGTCCCTTCCAGTTGCGCCTCCACCACTTCAATCCTCCACCAAAGGAAATCTCATATGAGAAAGACAATGAGGTTCTCAACCAAGTAGGGAAGAGCTTGGGGGTTGAACAATGTGTCCAGACTTAAAAGGACAAAGGGATGAAGACTCAATATGAAGTGAATAATTTCTCCATAGTAACTTTTCTCTCAAAGTTGAATTCTTCTCCTCTTTTACATAGCTTGGATTTGGCCCATTTATAGCCTTCAAGTGGAACTGAAGGGTCGAGTCAGAATGTTTCTAGTATATGGAATGTCAAGGATCATGGATCTCATGACGTGACATGGAAACCCAACACCATTTTTTAATTTTGGGCACAAAACCTGATGTACATGAGTTGTAGTGGTGCAACCTATGTATATGAATGTTGTACAATAGGTAGGGCACGTATATGTGGAAAAATAATATTTTTAGCTCTAGTATTTGCAAAAAGGGACTTCAAGTATGCATAAGAAAATGGAAAAAGTCCATCTGTGTAAGTTTGCATAGGGTGAGGAAAATATTTATATAACAGATTCCCCCTAATGTGTGAGGTCAGAGGAGTATTTTCGAAGGTCAAAATACATTATAATAACAAGAAGTGGAGTAATGGGGACCCATCTAGAAGAACTAGTTTCTCGTTATGATCTACACTGACTTTGCGCACATGGATGCCAATTTGAATTACACTGTAGATCCATGTGAAAATATACCAAACAGTTTTTCATGTCCATTAATAGGAAACACAAAGGTGGATACATGATGGAGGTTGTCATAATAACAAACAAGGCCTAGTCTCAAAATGAATCTGAAGATATCTATATAGAATGGAGTACAATCTTGTTAGTTGTGGAGCCTGATTATATTCTTGATTCAGAGATCTTATGATTTTCAACCATGTTTATACTCCATGAAGACTTTACACCCCAGAAGTATGTACACTCTTCCATGCGGGGGAGTGCAGAGGGGGGTTACCCCCTCTACAAGGTCAGGGGGGCCTATCCCCCTGGCTGGGGGGTTCGGGGGTGAAGCCCTCGAAGGAAAAATTGCCTTGTAAATGTATATTGTAATTTCATTGTAAATCTGGACCGTTCATTATAAGGTCACAGATCTAACGGTAGAAATTATGTTAGGGACTTTTTCCCTAGAAGGAAACCCTCTATTATGAGGGAAATGTATTGTGGATATGTATTATGGCGAGTATGGTATTCTGAGATGAGAGACTATGAGAGAAAGAAGAGGAAGTTACAGTGGGTTTGTTGGAGGTTGTATCCCTTCATATGTTGGATAATAATAAAGGAAGGACCTAGAAATTTCTCTGGTGGACATAGCCCACACTGGGTGAACCACGTAAATCTGTGGCTCTATTGTATTATGTATCTTCTGTGTTTTGTTTCTGCATTTATTTTATTTTATTGCTCTGTGGTCCTGTTTTTCTAACAACTAGTATCAGAGGGAAAGGTAACTCGCAGGAAAAGAGGGTTCCTGGTTCGAGTGGGAGCAATGTTGGAAGATGAAAAGTTTAGGGTCGAGAAATTTAAGAGCCAAAACTACCAGTTATGGAAGATGCAGATGGAAGATTATTTATATCAGAAGGATCTATTCCTACCAATGGGCAGAGTAGTAAAGAATTCGACGGCCATGAAGGACGAAGAATGGGATATTCTTGACAGAAAGGCTCTAGGAATGATGCGGCTGAGCTTGGCAGCGTCAATGGCTTTCAATATTTTGAAAGAAAAAGAAACAAAGGATCTGATGGATGCATTGGCTAAACTGTATGAAAAACCCTCGATGTCTAATAAGGTATTTCTAATGAAGAGATTATTTAATATGAAGATGTCAGAAGGTGGGTTTGTTGCAGATCATTTAAATGAATTTAATACGGTTACTAATCAACTAAGTTATGTAAGAGTGGACTTTGATGATGAGGTTATGGCTCTTCTAATATTGTGCTCATTGCTAGAAAGATGGAATGGCTTGGTCATGGTTGTAAGTAACTCTGTCTCTGGTTAAAATTTGATGATGTTGTTGCTTTTATCCTTAGTGAGGAAATGTGACGAAAAAGAACAGGTGAGACATCAGGTAATGCGTTGAACATGGATAACAAGGGAAGACAAAAGGATAGAGGAAAGGTCTCAAGGAACCACGATAATTCTAGGAAGGGCAAATCCAAATCCAGACTTGGAAAGATAGAGTGCTGGAATTGTGGGAAGAAAGGACATCTGAAGAAAGACTGCAGAGCTCCAAATAAACAAATAGATGGACAACAGGAGAGAAATCAAGAAGAAAATGTAACAGGTGATGTGTTACAAGATGCTTTGATGCAAGGTGATAATATTTTTGAGTCTTGGGTAGTAGATTCAGGAGCTTCATTTCAAGCCACATCCCATAGGAAACATTTTCTAGATTATGTTCAAGGTGATTTTGGACAGGTTCATTTGGGTGATGATGCACCATGCAAAATTGTTGGAATGGGAAAGGTAAAAATAAAGCATTGCAATGGAAACCAATGGTTGTTAAAAGAGGTAAGACATGTTCCATATTTAAGGAAAAATATAATTTCAATAG
>SNQJ01S0091542.1:15623-47582 GCA_010110895.2 Picea sitchensis | reverse complement strand
GAGTCAATAGCACCTGTCTACATCAAATAGTAAAACATCATGTCGTCTATCAATTGCATCATAATCAAGTATAAATGGTTTAACATCATAAAAGTCCATATCACTTGCGAGCAAGTTTCCTCAAAGAATAAGTTTTCTCAGTGTGCCAGAGCGGGATGTTACAATTAACTCTTGAGGAGGTCTTCCCACCTACCAGCCTGATTGTAATTAATTTATGGGTTAGAGAATTGTTCTGGTCGTGAGAAATTAAATCCCGTAAGGTACTGGTTTGGTGGAGGTTAACACAACCATTCTTGGTCCCCTTCACCATCTCTTTCATAGCATTTGTGGTCTCTCTTAGTACACCCCCCCTTCTAGCAGTCATGCAACACTTATCCATTTTCTAGTAAATAACAAAATTTACATTCATTGACGTTTTATACAAAGGTCTATCAAATCAAACATTGACACATATTGAGTTTTCCATAGTCTCTTGGCCAATATAGTTATATTTACAAATTGGGGGAAATAGGGTGTTACAAGTGATATTAGAGAAATTTTTGTTTAGTTGTTGGTAATGGGTACGTTACATCACATGAGGTCACAGGAGGCCACTTCACATTTTTTTTGTTTTGTTAAGAATGCACACATACTCTAGGAACTTGTGCACATTCTTAAATCATGTGTGTGCTTCTACTCTGGAAAACCCATCTCTTCATGGCCGCATGCACGCTCAACACAGAAACACATGCATGTTCCAAAAGAATCCTAGTTGGCAAGTGTGTGTGGCAGTTTGGTGAGCATCAAGGCTATAGGACTAGGAACACATGCAAGTTTCTAAGAACACTCATGCATTCTTTATGTGTGCATTCCTTCGCACCCCGATGTCACCTTTTTTTTTTTCAACTTCATGCACACTCCCTTATGCTTCATTGTTTTGTTCGACATCAACTATTTTTTAAGAGAGAGCCTCACATCAAGCACCGATTCCTATTTTGACTTGGTGGTTGTAGGGGCTAGTGACCCATGCACTTTGGTGAGATGAATTGGCCTCCATAAGAATACTCATTTATGATGTTATTTTCAATTGTACATGAGTACATGATCATGATTTTTGAGTCAGGAATCATTTTAGAGCATCGGTCTCTTTTCTTGAGAAGTTTGAGAAATAGTGTTTGGATTTCTACATGGATCTTTGATGGCGTTGATATATTAGGGTTACTA
The DNA here is from genome assembly GCA_010110895.2 of Picea sitchensis. Lineage (NCBI taxonomy): Eukaryota > Viridiplantae > Streptophyta > Pinopsida > Pinales > Pinaceae > Picea > Picea sitchensis. The sequence continues at coordinate 46,379 of SNQJ01S0091542.1, read as the reverse complement.
GGCCCTCTTTAGATTTTTGACCATACTTATTGTTTGGACCTTTCAACATCTACATGCCTCATTTCATGTTTGATGGTTGATGGTAATTTTTTATGTTCAAATATTTTGTTTTGTTTCCTCACTAGAACCTAGTTTTTTGAATCATTTATGTCATGGTTATCAGTGTTTTCCATTCTTGTGCCTCTAAAACCGAGGATTTTCTGGTTCAGAATTCAACCAAGTTCATTAAGGTTACTTACCTCTCATATTCAAATATTTGGTCATACTTCCTTATTGGATCTTTCATCCTCCACAAGTATCCTACTCTTTCCATTCAATGTATCATTGTGAGATCTTCAGTTTTAGCTCCAATGCCCTTTTCAAAAGTGGCATTTTTCTCTTTTGGAGAGGGATTTTTTCTATGTGTTTGTCTCCTTTTCTCTACTTGTGAGAGTCAATTTTCAACTTAGGTACCTAATAAGGCCTTATTGTTGGGACCCAATTTTTTCTTATGTTTACTCCCTATAATTTTCTTAAGGTGGCATGCTAGTGTTTTTGTTAGCGTCCTTTTTCATTTTTCCAATACAAGCAACTATTGTTAGTTGTAAGCTTACGTAGGCATTCTTATCTTCCTAGTGGTGACAACTGTATGTTTCTATCGTTGGGCCTCTTTCCATTGTTATAAATAGTGGGCATCCTCTTGTATTGAATATAATAGATATACTGATCTATTTTTGGATTGTTGTTTTGTTCTATTGATTCTAACTTCATTTACAATTCAAGTTAGAGCAAGATTTCTATAATTTGTGGTATAACATATATGAAGAGAAGAAATTGTAAAATATATTTTACAATACCAAATACAATAAGAAACCAATATTCACCCTATTACAAAAAATTAAACACTATGCGTGGTGTATAAATCATCAGATTTGAATTTCTTTAAAATTTGACAACCTATACACCACCCCAGATAACATTGAATAATGCATAAGAAGATGAATATTTTTAACTAATACTATATATTTTATTAGTTATTATTTATTTTGATATTGAGACATATTCACTTACGCACTAATCTTAATATAGGAAAAAAGAATATAAACTATACATACGCATTCATCCAAACAATTAATGAAAATAATGTTTAAATTTCATATAACGATTAAGAAAATAAGTAAGAAATCATTAAAATAAAATTAAAATAAAATTTCATATCAATAAATAATTATATTCATTCAAACAACACATAGTAAGTGACAATGTTTTTTTTTGTTTTTAAACAACATAATATATTACTTCGATATACATAATAATCAACAACACAAATATGTTACATAAACGACATACCATCAATATGTTACATAAGATTACTTGAGGTAACAACTTAAATTACCTCGTGCACATACCATTATTAAGTTATTTTTTTTTAATCCATTCAAATTTATTAATGACCAAGTTTTGAAAAATATTTCATTTTAATTTGTAAAACTATATTTAATATCTAATAATTTTGCATTTGCAACTATATCTAATATTTAATAATTATGCAGATCTAGGTATAATTTATTTAATATCTAGTAATTCTACAAAGAAACTCAAAGAAAAATATGAATGAAGAAAAACCACATTAAAGAGGATAAAGAGTTAATGGCATTCCCACTTTTAACAAATGTTGCATGGCAGCATAGTTCCTACCAAATAATAAACTAATTTTCCATGTTGTATATGTCCACTCATTCATTGTCTTTGTTAGAGGGCTAGTGGCCACAAAACTATGTCATTTATAAAGTCACACATGTGTTGGTTTTATTATCATGTCACCCGAAATTTAAAAGCAAGAGAGTGAAAATCCTTGTAAGCCATAGTTTTTATTATAATGTCCAGGAGATATATGTTTTAGTCAACCAATATATACATCCTACATGAAATCTTTAGTCTACCATTCCATCACATTCCTTGCTTTTATTTATTTGAAGGACTAAGGAAAGCATGGTGTTTTCCAGGTGTATAAGATTGTGATTAACGTTAATCAAAGAATAGGAGTATAGTACGACTATCATGTTATAGTGTTGCGTCGATATAATAATTTTCTAAAATTCTCTTTCTCTACATCACTTTGTCTTGGATCTATGTACAGGCAGCAAGGACATTTTTATGCGTTGAATGGGTGTTGAAACCCTGTAAGCATTGACGATTGGCATATAAATATTAGAGATCAGAGTGTAAATTGAGAGATGATATAGAAATCAAAATGAATTACAAAGTAGATTGAGTAGCGACTGAGTTGAATTTAGGCAGTTTCGTTGTACCTGGATATTTGACTATCCGGATCCGAACTTTGTTAAAAGTCCATTGAAAAAATATTTTTGGATGCCTGTGACCTGGATGGAAGGTTCCTATGTTATAAGGTTCTGCTTAAATTCTGAACTATCAGGATTATCTGGATCTAGGCTCTAGTGTTAAAATGATTAAAGGTAGAGACGGATGCCCGACCCCTAGATGATTGGTTCCACTCTCCATATTTTGGTATTTGATAAAGCTAATGAGGATTGAGTATGAGTTAAATGTTATTGAGAATTGAGCCTCTAGACTTTAGGAAAGGTTCCAAGCCATATTGGATCTCGTGTGATAAAGACAACCAACATCCACTAGTTGGATCGTAGACCCCACAACCCATATAAAATTACAACTCAACAAAAGAACGAAGATTAAGTTATAGAAAGGCATGCCATTGTGAAGTGGATCGTGTGACATGGCACCCAGATCTTGTCTTAATGATTAAGTGGAGTTGTTGAAACATTTGGATATTCAAATCTCTATATCATCTGGATCCAGGATTCTAGATAAAAGGTCATTTGGATTATTTCCATGTCTAACAGATTCCAACATCCATATTTTCTATTTCGAGATCTTCCACATCCAGAACAGAGCCTTTCGAGAAAGGTATGTATATGGAGTTTTCCGCTAGCTCGACATCCTAGATTTTGGGGTTCCACATTTGAGTTCCACTCCATAAATGTTGGATTGGTTGAACTAGAGGCTCATCAAAGTTTTATATAAAGACTGGAACAATTTAGAATTTCAGCTTGCCAAGTTTGAAGGTATTGGGATTTCCTAAGGTAAAGAGATCGCTACCACTCATGGAAACATGCTCAACAAAATTTATGTTTGAATCTGAAACCATATCACAAATTATCCTTGCAACTAAAATGTAAGGAGAGAAAGCTACAGATGCCACAATAGACTACCGTTTGTTTAAATGGAAGTACTGGGCACAAACAAAAAACCTAATCATGCATCTTTAATTATGGATTAAAGAGCCTCTTAAATTCTTGCAGAAAGAGGTTCAATTCATCTATCAATAGAGGTTCAATTCATCTATCAATAGTTATACAAAAAATGATTTATTTTAAAACAATGTTAAAAATTAGAAAACACCATAAATTTGTAGTCAACATGTTAACTAATATGTAGTGAATGGAAAAACTCATCACTATAATCCCCTTGACACGTACCAATAAAACATTTTTCATAAACAATATTGTCAAATTGAGTACAATTGGATAGTTTCTTTGTCTTTCCCTTTTACAAAATCTCTCTAATGTCATTTTTTCCTATTTGTGACCAAAATCTATTTATCCCACAATAAAAATGTGAGAAAAATATCCATTTCATGTGACACCACTTCAGATATGCAAATAGGTTTGATTTCATAATAAAAAAATTATCTACCATATCCATGAAAGATCAAATACGTATGAACGTCCCCTTTCATGCTTTGTTGCAGCTAGGACAAAAGCAACATTACTCCAAATGTGTTGTCCATGCACCACATGTTAGGCTACGCTAGTCTATTCATAAATTGATTATCATTGGCCATACATTGATGGTGTGAAGAATGAAATCAAGCATTCCAAATGTGGAGTGGGCCAAACATATCTTACAATTATTTTAATGCTACCTCTCATTCTTCTTTGTGGCAAAGGCAAGGACTAGCTGGGACTACCTCTCTCATTCTTCTTTGTGATAGCCTCCTAAAACCTAGAAATGTTTTCACATAAAGTGATATTAATCTGTAACATGATTATGTAATATTAATAATTTATTTATATTATATTTCATATATATTAGAATTTTTTAATTTTTTTTTTTATTCTATAATTTTTTTTTATGGAAATATATTAAAAACCTAAAATCCAAAAATAATATATACAGTAAGAAGGAAATTCTATCATTTTATAAATTAATTTATCAATTATTTTAAGTATTGAAAAAGTCAACCTATTTACATTTGAAATAGCAAGTAATGATTGTTTTGATTCTAAATACAGTTTAAGGAAATATATTAAAAATCTAAAATCCAAAACTAATATATAGTAAAAATGAAATTCTATCTTTTTATAAATCAATCTACTAATTATTCTAAGAATTTTAAAGATTCAACTTATTTGCATTTGGAATAGTAAGTAACGATTGTTCTCATTGCTAATTCACCACTAAATTATTATTAATTTTGCCACCTAAAAAAATTACAACCCCTCAACCTTCCACTTTAAGTTAGGTGTTATGATATGTTATATATTAAATTTGTTATTTCAATTTCTAAAATTAAACAAATTTTACTAAATTATCATTAGTTTTTCCACCTTCTAATAAAATATTAAAAATTCACAACTCTTATAACTCTTAAAATTGAATATACTAAATTGCCATATCAATTTTTAAAATTAGAGAACTTTTAATATCAAATTATATATATTTCAATACAAAATTTAAATTTCCTTGACTCACTAAAAATTTAAATAGAAAAAAATCTAACAAATAAACATTACATGGAAATCATTAATTAATCAATTATTACTTGACTAAAGTTGTATTATAAGTAACTTACCTTATTACTTTTAAATGAATTAAAAGCAATTTATATTACTACTAATTGTACTTATCCAACTCATCAGAATGGTGATAGAAAAAGGTCACTATCAAAAAGTTGTCCAAATTTTATTGTTAAAAAATCTCTACCAAAACATTTTTCAAATTTTGTTGTAAACTATGTCAAAATTATCATTATATTATAAAACAAAATTTAACCACTAATTTAATGTGGCTGTAATAACTACTGTTATAAAAAAAAGTCAGTATCAAAGGATTTCAAAATTTTTATTGTGCAATCCTTTAATTTAATTTTGTTTGATATAAATGAAATATTTAATCCTTTAATGCAATTTTGTTTGATATAAGTAAAATATTTAAACCTTGAAGAATGCATATAATAGTTAAATTATCCAACACACGTCATATAATAACCAAAACTGGTTGCGCCCAAGGGGCACGCTTATCCTTAAATGTTTATTCTTAATTTTGGTGTGTCCAATATTAAGTAAAGGAAAAATGGCCGGACCGAACAATGATGACGTCACGGAAATGGTGGCAAGTTAACTAACTACAAATTCTAGATAAAGGAACGAACGGAAATTAAAGAAAATGGGCCTCTCGAAGCTTAATGAATCTTTTCTGAATAGTATAAGTGTGACATCTTAATTAAATAAATGAACTTTTACTGTATAATAATTTTAATCTTTTAAACTTTGAAATAGGTGAAGGTTGCCATAAGGGTTTGAATTGATTAACCCATCAAATGTTTAAAAAATAAATTAAAAATTGATTAATTATGCATATTGTAATTTTGTATAATTTAATACTTGTTTAATTTAATTAATTATATCATGCTTATATTTGAATGGTTTTAAACTTTATGATTTTTTTTTGGTAAGTAGTTAATTCTTTACAAATGTTTTGATTTTTTTTTATTTTACCCGCCTTTGTAATTGTTTTTAATTTAATTAATTATACTGCATGTGCATATTGTAATTGTTAATGTGAAGTGTTGTTCCTGAGTTTATATTTGAAGGCTCTAAAGTATACCGTTAAGGCATCTAAAAAATAAAGAGAATTAAGGAGAAAGAATCAATTGCGAAGTGTAAATCAGAGTTGGTTTCTCAACTGTCTCTGTCTAGCTTCCCATTGTTCTTGGATGTTGATTTCTCTGTCAATAACTGCCCATGAACATTCTAATTCGACTCGGGTAGTTGTTGTTTGCAAGATAGTATTAAATAAGTTCAAAGCAATGCTAGTTTGATCATGTAGGCCAGGTTCTATGTTAGGTTGTCTATTACTTGGGACAATCATGAGGATTGAAATTTTATTAAATTATAAAAAGTTTTAAAATTTGTTGCTTCAGTTTTGTGGGATGAAAAAAAATAGGAATTTTGGAACTCAAAATAATAACATAATAACAGTAAAGGTCATTTCTTGTACTTGAAGTAATTTGAGAATATTAAAATAAAAACAAAGTAACACTGTTGGAGAATATGAGGCTTTAATCGTGAAAGAATCTCATATCATAACAGAAGAAGGGGAGAAAAACTAAATTTCTAATGGAGTATAATATATAACCATCCAACAGACCTACCAGTCTTGAAACTGCTGATAGCAATCACAGAAGAAAAACTGTAAATGATTAGATAATCAAATAAAATCAAACTACAATAGAATTTTGAATTAAAATATAGTTGATCATTCATTAGAAAGACATGGAATGAAAAATATTGAAAGATATTTAAAACAGAGTGAAGGAACACATAGCTTCAATGTGACAGAATTCAGAATCTCTTCCGCATTATCTATATCATTGTAAATCGGAAAACTTCTAATACAATCGGCTCCCAAAAAAACAAAAGCCTTTTCTCAGTCTTGTGAAATTATATATATACACGATCACCCAAAATTTTTCCCGTTGGCGATTAACTAATTTTTAAAGACTAACGGTTACATGAATGAGCAATGTTGAACTGTTTACATTTCTATTTTAACCGCTTTATTATTTCAATGATGAAAATATCCAAAACAATATTTCATGTCTGCGTTGATGAACTTCCTTGTTCTCTTTTAGCACAGTGAATACATTTTCCCAGAAATTGCACCAAAACTCTGGGAGCTTCTGGGATATCTTTCACCTCAAATAAGAAGAACATTCTCTGTAGTTTAGGCAAACGGTCTTCGATTATCTTTTTTGTGAACTCAATAGTTTGCAACTTTAAGTTTGACATCACTATCCATTTGTCAATTTGAGTGACATTGATTACCTTTATTTGTGGGATTTCTCCCTGAATTTCTTCTAGATGCTCCTTAAATCTTAACTGATGCTTAACAATGTTAATTTCTCCTAACAACTCTGGACAATTGTTTCTTCCAATGTTTAATGAAGCTTTCTCTAAAAGATCTAAAATTCCTTGACAGTCGTCATTAACCTCTTTGCTTATTTTCTTGTTTTCTGTGAGGTTTGTTTTCCATACCTTGAGTATTATATCACCTTTAATCTGTTCTGAAACAAATAACTTTTGAGTCTATCTAAACTCCTCTTTTGTTGAAAGAGCCACTTCTTTTTGAAAAGTTGTTCTGGCTACTTTCACTTCTCTTTCTTTCAGGAGAATACTCTCCAAAGATTTACTTGTTTCATGAAAGTAATTCTGAATAAATTTCAGATTAAAGAACACTCCCTGTTGCTCTTTTTCTATCTTTGTATGTATTTCTAGCACCTGGGCTTGGAAGATTTCAAGCTCTACCACTTGATTTTGAATGGAATTAATCTTATTTTGTAATTGTTTATTCATTTCCTCTTGTTGTAGGACTTGTGCTTGAGTGACCTGTATCTTCAGGTTTTCTTCATCTAAGCTTTCTTTCAGTTTTTTAATCTCTTGAGTGTCATTGAATCTAGCTCGTTCTAGAACCTTTTTATCTCCCGACTGATATTTCTTTCAGTCTCCTTTAATTGACCCTGCAGCTGAGCTATCATCTGATATTTTTGTTGCAACATAGTTCTCAAATTACCCACAGAGTATAAATTTGCCGATGCTAAAGCTCCTATTGTACCTACTATTTCTGTGGCGAATTCCTCCTCTTCAAGTTTTTGTCCATCTACAATGATCTTGTGTTTTTTTACCATCATGTTTCCTCTTGGATGCATTTCCTGTTTCAGGATAGCCTTTCTATTTTTTAATGAAAAAGTAATCAGAGGAAGGAATCGCATCCCAAGAAATAGGCTCAAGATCACTAACATATAGAGATCCCTCTTGGGGATTTCCATAGGTAGACTACAATGGGGTCAAAGAAGTAATGGGACTTCCAAGTTCTGTCGATGTTGTTCCTCCTACTATTTTGGGAAAATTCTCAGGGATTTCTGAGGGTGTTTCCAACTCCTTTCCTTTCCCTGCCTCTGATTTTTCTGTCTGAGGAACTTATTTTTCTTGTGAAGGAATTTCAATTTCCTTCATTTTTCCTTTTGTATTTTCTTTATCCTGTACATCTATTTCAAAGCCTGGGGGAGGCCCTTCCTTCTCTGGAGGAGGGGTCATCTATTCACCCTGCAAAATCTTTGACAAACAACTTCGCTTGTGACTTTGGAAGGACATGAAACCAGTCTGTAAGTTGGGTGATAAGGCCCGTACCTTGTTCAATATCTCCTCATAAGTTTTAACTTCTTTGAAAATATCATCATAAACAGACTTTTCGTGTTCATAAGCTTTCATATTGCAGTGCATCAAATGTTTGTTTATTAATTGATAAGGGTCATTCTTTATGTGTTCGATATCTACTAGTTTAACTTCTTCTAGTGCTTCGGCTTCCACTTTAGAATGGCCTAGGTTTAGCAATGAATTTTTTTTGACATGTACAGGGAAGATTGGACAAGACTTTTTTTGAGCTACCTTTGGCTCTATTCCAATACCACCTTCACTATTTGGTGTGCTACCTCCCTCAATACCAGTCTGTCCGGGAGGAATTTTGGAAGTGCGTGAGGGGGAATTGAGTACCCATAAACCCTAATGTAAGAGAAGTTTTCATCAATAAGCCAGTCGGCTATTGCTTTGAGGTTTTATGAGACTGACTCAGAAATGCGAGGGGGTTCATAGCCATACAACATTTTATGCATTGGAATTACTATGAAATGACAAATTTTGTAAAACACATCCTTAGCATTTTCTTCCCATAGCACAGAGTGATACTTGTGAATGGGTTCGGGGCAGGTTATGTTCCAACTCCAATTCATCAGGGGAAAATGAGTCACAAAGCATATTGTGTCCATAATGTATGCTGACATGTAAAAGGCCACTGGCTGACCTTTAGATCTTGCAACTCTGTAATTTGAAACTTCTTTTGCTAGGTTATCAGACAAAATCTTGCTCCAATTAAAAGTGTATCCTTCTAAAGCTTCTTCTAAAAAGGGCACCCATTCTGCAGGAAAATGGCAGGGATTCTTTTTCTCGAAAAGTCTACACAACATAGTGGCTACATAGACCATGTATTCGTTCAAAAATGTTGTGGCCTAAACCCCATGAGTATCGGCCCTAAATTTCGATGGACATCTCCACCATTCTCTGATTAAATCGGGATAAGTTTAGTCTGCCTCAGTACACTCCTTCCTTTGAAATTCAGCTAAAAACTCGGCATTATAAATGTGCTTAGGATTTGGTGAGAGTTTATACATTACTTGTATATGCTCTGGCCTGAATGCGCTGACAACGACTGCCTGATCGTTTAAAATGCTTCTTGTCGGGATATCGACCTTCTCCAAGGCCCAATTGATCATGTCGTTGTACGCCATGAGCCGAGGGCATGCTGCGATCTTATGAAGCTCTGATTCTGCTATATCCCAAAGGTGATTCTTTGAATCAACAGGATAATTTTTTATTTCATAATCCATAAATTCATAGATTTGTGTCCAAGATTTAATTGAGTCGATGGCATGCGACGTAGTGTCAGATATGATATCTCCTTCTGGGTTATGCATCTCCTCTGTATCTTCACTCTTCTTCGGTGCTTTCTTTGGCGCCATAAATTTATGTTAGAAGGAAAACCTGTCACAGAAAAGAAGCGTATGAGCTTAGCCGAATGCAAATTACCTTTGAAGGATAGAACAAGCATAGGTTTTGGAACACAGATTTTTAATTCGCCTTAAACTCTTTTTATGACAAAAAAACTGACGCAATTGATTTGTAATCAATTACATTTAATGAAAAAAATATTTCTGAGATACGCGCAACATTTATCAGTTATATTTTTATTAATAAGGTTGTATTTCGGCAATCCCAGATTTAAAATTCAAAAGATTTCATTCAACGGTACCGAAAATAAGAAAATACCTAAGAAGCTTAATTATCGTTGATCGTGTTTTAAAACAAAGCTAGTCCAGTTTAAAAGATGATTATGGTTCGAGACTTCGCATTTCGAGGATCGTGGATACATGAGGTATGTCATCGATAAACCCCGATTCCCGATATTGCGAAATCACGATAAGAGTAAATGAAGCCTTAAATTTCCGCATTAGTGAATTAATTAATCATGGTTTTAGACTAACTTCCAAAATAGGGTTAATTCAGTTTAAACACAGATTATGAGTCAGGACTTTGCGTTTCGAGATTTCAGGGGTCATGTTGACAAGAGGTATGTTGTAGTTGAACCCCGTATCCCGAAATTGCGACATGATTAACGTAGTCTTAAATAATTAGTAACTTCCATATTTCAGGAAATCTGGGATCGAAATTCCGTGATTGGATATGTATTAAAACATATTTTCTCAGTAAACCTCGAATCCCGAAAAACTTTTAAAGGTTAGTCTTAACTCCTTTAGGTTTTAAGTTTTTCGTGATTTAAAAAATAACTTTACAGAAAGTGCGTCGGGACATTATAACATTTTTAGTTTTTTTCCTTTAATTATTTAAAGAATAAAGCTTGTCGGGATTTTGGTATCGGCGTTTTGGAAATGATAGTGAGGGTTATGCTTTATGAAAAGATGAAACCCGAAAAATGAAGGTTTTAGTCTTGAAGATAAAAAAGTTAAAAATTGTTTCAACATAGGCTCCAATTGGGGACCTCGTCTCCTTGTGGGATGAGGAGAACAGGTAGACTTAGTGCCTTTACTGGATAAATGGAGTCAATGGCTTCTTTCTACAGAACTTGCTTAGGAAGGGAATATAGAGGGAAAAAGAGATTCCGTGTTTACTTCTAAAAAGCTCTTCAAAACTCCCAACGTTGTAAACTCAGCTGTAGCCCCATTCTTGATATTCTCCTTCTCTCTACTGAATTTAAGTTTGCTTTAAGATGATCAAAACAGTCCTAGGAAATCCAACAGATCTTGCGGCTTTTGGCTTGCATCAAACGAAGTAAATTTCATGTTTTTAATTGGGGAGCCTTGTTTGGACTTGGGATGCAGATCCGGTTTTGAAAAGGATGGTAACCAGAGTAGAGTGAAAATTATGTATGACAGCCTTATAGATACCTCAGATATTGCTTCACTGCCAGCAAGCTTCTTTAGTACCCTGGTGAAGTTATCTATCCCTTTTTACTGAATTTCCTTTCACCACTTCGAATCATAATTATGCATTTAAATGCTGAGACGAGGGAAATCATTTAAATGAATTTCCTTTCATCGTCCTTTAGACTAGATGGGGGCAATCAAATATTAATTTCCTTTCATCGGTTGTCTTATATTTTACTTTTTGAACACGAAGTGGGGGAAATCAGTGGTAGTAAGTATACTAGGGATGGTATCTGTGTAAAATTTGCAGTGGAGGTCTGTCAACTTGCTTTGATTACCGTGGACCAACCTTTTCTTAACTTTCAAAGCACCTTAGCCCGCAGGGAAAAAGGGGAAGATTAATTCCAGGGGTCTTCCTTCGAGCAAGCCTAAATCCTTAGAAAAATGTTAAGAAACCTGGGAGAGTCAGGATCGGCCTAAGCATAAATTTGTTTAGTCGGAGAGTGAGGAGTTATGAGGACTGGTTTACCTTTTAAGAATTGTTTTTCAGATTCCAAAGCTAAGACATAATATCTTCTCCCTTTGTGGGAAACCCGGAAAGATGTTTGGTATTTTAAGAAGGCAAAACCGAGGGTAGAAAAGGGCGATGGAGAAAGGCTTGGAAATCGAAAAACTAGGGTCCTGAATTAAACCCAACTCTTGGAACTCTTTTTCAGAGACGCTTTTCTCTCTTTGTTTATTTTAATTACCTCTTATCTTATTCTAGGTGAAACTCGTAGGGCCTAGATTTTGAAATCATTCTTTTAGTGACATATCACACTTATGAGACAATCACCGCACTTTTAAAAAACATTTGTTTGAAAAATAGACTTTTCTAGAATTCACACCTTTGCCTTACCATTTTCGTTCTCTTTTGAAATAACGGAAAATCTTATCTATCACCTATTTTCGGCGAATTTATCTTCCGATATAAGGATGTCTGTTTGCTACTTTCGCTTGTTGGAATGCAAGCCATAATCCAATAAGGGAATAGTACGAAGAGTATTAGGCCTTTTAAAAGAATTGAATACATTGAAAATTTTGTATCCCTATTTCTAGAAAAAACATTAACCTATTTTTTTTTTTTAATTGAAAGAAGACTTACCAAAGAAAATTATGAAATAAAAATAAAAATCAAACCGGTATATACAGTGGGAATTTTGGAAACCAATTATTCCATATAATGTTTTAAATAACGCCCATTGACAGGGGCGTTGAGGATTTTATCGTCCAAATTCTCTAACAGAAATGAATTTTTTTCTTCCGGAGCTGTTACCTTGAATGGTACGTATTAGATGTGATCGAATTTACCATGTTTTGTCGAGTCCTCCTTCCTAGCATCCCATTTTAAAACCAAATATTTGGGGAGAAAATCTATGTCTTTAGCCTTACGATCGAATAGCGCTTTCATGTCGTCCTGGTATTTCTGCAACCTTTCGTCCACTTCGGCCCTGTGTTGTTGGACTTCAATCAACTAATTTATCCTTCTTGTGACATGATTTGGTTCTTGCTTCTCATCTTGCCAAAGTTTCATTATGAGAAGCACTAGATTTATAGGTAACACTATGTCGGTCCTGTACACCATTTGGAAAGGAGAAGTTCCGATAGACTTTTTCATGCCTATCCGATTTGCCCACGGAACGTATTTCAAATGCACATGCCAAGATTTCTTGTTTTCGCTCAACACTTTCTTAATTATATTGATTACGCTCTTGTTTGAAGACTCGGCCAGACCATTTCCCTGAGGGTAGTATGTCGTGGAATGACCAAGCACAATATTATATTTTTGGCAAAAACTAACCATAGCCATAGATTTAAAAGCATGTGCATTATCTGTGACTATCTTTCGGGGGTAGCCAAATCTAGACAAAATGTTCTCTTCTAAGAAATCTATTACCACCAAATCAGTAGCCCTTCTAGTTGGAATAGCTTCCACCCATTTGGTGAAGTAATTTGTAGTAGTCAGGATCCATCTATGTTGAGCGCTAGAATGAGGGTTAATTTTTCCTATGAAATCTAATCCCCATTGCTGAAAATGAGCTTCCGTTTTGACCGGAACCAATGGCATTGTTGGGAGTTTATGTTTGCCTGAGAACAATTGGCAAGGGTTGCAAGCTCGGACCTTGGCGTTGACGTCTGAGGAAATTTTGGGCCAGTAATACCCTGCCCTCAGGATCTTATAAGTCGTTGCCCTCTAGGCGTGGTGTCCTCCACACACTCCTTCGTGAAATTGGCTTATGACCTTATATGTTTTTTATTCGACCAAACAAACCAATAGGAAGCCAAGTGGGTCCTTCCAATACAATTGTCTTTCGGATATACAGTACTTGACCACATGTAACTTCAACGTTCTGGCTTTGGATGGGGGTAAGTCACTTGGGCACTTCAAGGTCAACAGGTAGGACACTATATCTTTGTACCAATCTGATGAAACAAACTTATCTTTGATTATGACTTCAGTTATTTGTTCATCGAGCTCATTCATGTCCACACACTCTCCACCTCCATGTAAACCATTTATTTCAAGAGCTCTGAAATTTGATTCAGCTAAGAGTTTAGATAAACCTTGCCCCTTTACTAGTCTCATTGGTTTTATCTCCAAGTCGAATTCTTGAATTTTGGCAAGCCACTGTCCTCTTTTTCCATCACTGTTGGACTACACCAATTTTTTTTTACGGAGCTAGTGGATACATACGCAATTACCTTGGAATGCAACACATAGGTTATGAAATCTTTTAATGCCTTCACCATAGCATATGCTTTTTTTCCATTATATTATATCTAAGATAGGTGTCTCTAAGACTTTTGCTAAAAAAGGCTATTGGTTGCTCGAAACCTTCTTCATTTTTCTGGAGGAGTACCGCGGAAAGTGTGTGTTCAGAGGCGAATGAGAAAATAAGAAAATCTTTTAGATAATCAGGGCTTGCTAGTACGGGTGCCTCACTTATAACCTTCTTGATGTGTGCAAATGATGCTTTAGCTTCTGTTGTCCATTTCACTTCGTTGTTTTTCTTTAGCATATATGTGATCAATTTCACAATTTCAGCAAAGTTTGGAATAAATCTCCTCAAAAAATTATTTTTCCTAAGAATGATTGAATCTCTTTTACATTCCTAGGAATATTTATTGTGTCTATAGCTTCAACTCTTTTAGGGTCAATTCTAATTCCATCTCGAGACACAATATGGCCCAATAGTTTACCTTCTTGCATAGCAAAGTGAGACTTTTTGGGATTTAAAGACAAACCAAACTTGCGACATTTCTCAAACATTTGCTTGAGATGTATCAGATGATCTTCATCAGATTTAGAAAAAACAGTTAGATCATCAAGATAGATAACCACAAATTTGTCTCTTTCGCCAATGAAAGCGATATCCATAGCCCGTTGGAAAGTAGCACCTACATTCATTAAACCAAAAGGCATTTTGTCATACATAAATGTACCCTAAGGGATGGTAAAGGATGTCTTTTCTTTATCGTGTTCACAGACGACGATTTGATTGTACCCAGAAAAATCGTCGATCATTGATATCCTATTTGCACCAACTACTTTTTCTAGAACATGATCCATTTTGGGTAGGGGTTAATTGTCTTTGAGGGAGGATTTATTTAGATTTCTAAAATCCACACGCAATCAAATTTCCCCATTTTTATTTCTAACTAGGACCAGGTTTGCTACCCAATCAAAGTATCTTAGTGGTACGATTATTTTTGCATCGAGGAGCTTTTTGACTTCCTTTTCAATCACAGGCAATAAAATGGGATTGATTTGTCTGAGTTTTTGTCTAAAGGGTTTGACACCAGGCTTTAGGGGTATCTTATGTTCGATCACAGAGGTGTCATAGGTTCTCAGCTCTTCATATGACCAAGCGAAAACGTCTTTGTACTTTCTAAGAAACTCCGCGTATTTACTTTTGGTTTCTGGGGACAGATATTTGGATAGCTTCACCAACCGAGGGTTTTCTGTAGTACCTATGTCACAGTCCTCAACCTCTTCAGGTTCAGGCTGTAGGGTGGATTTTGAAGGGATATCATCTTGATTAAATATTCTTTCCAAGGGAATCAGGCTCTTGGGTATCTGTTTATTTTTAAGAACAAGCGTTCGGTGATTCACGATTTTATCATGGAACTCTTGAGGATCCTCACCTTCCTGCATGATCCAAATGGGATCATTTTGGTTTTTTTGGTCAGCGTGCGTTTCGACAAACTCGTCTACTGATTCCAAAAATTTGCGAATTTGTTCATCGTCCTCAAAGACTTGCCAATGTTGTATGTTATTTGGTATAGAAGGTCGGTGCCTCATTTGTATGTGATACTTTAGTTTAAACGCAATGGGAGGTGTGAACGTTGAGGATGCTTTGGTTAACGCATCAACCTGTTGGTTTTTAGTTCTTGTAATGAAATGAACCTTGACAAAGGAGAAGAAATTGTCGATCAGATCCCAGACACAATTCTTGTAGGACCTCAACCTAAGATGTTTGGCCTGGTACTATCAGTTTACCTGTTTTATGATTAGCTCGGTGTTATCAGAGACTTTGAGGTTTTTTATTTTCATTCTCTTAGCGGCTTCTAACCCTAGCACTAAGGCTTCATACTCACATAAATTATTTGTGCAGTCCAGATTCCACTATAGCCTATATGAAAAGGGGATTACAAATTGATCATCAGGAGCCACAAGGAGTGCCCCAGCTCCAGCTCCAAAGTAAGATGAAGCACCGTCAAAAAACATCTTCCATACACCAGTGCTATATACATTTTTTTTAATTTTTTCCTTTTCTGTTTTTTCTTCTGTACAACTTTCGTGTATACCTACCTCAAAATCATCATCAATAGATAAGATACAATTTCCTAGATCTTGATCAACAACATATATAGAGTGGTTATTTGGGTTATGTGGATCACCTACCATGAATGCCAACCTAGTTTCTTTGTAAAGACGTGTGTATTGTCCTCCAAAAACTGGAATCGTAGTGTATGTCATGTCAAGATGGAGAGATCCTCCAAGCTTGGCACCCCATGACCTAGATAACAACATACCATATTTCAGAGGGATGTCGACAACCATTACGTCCATAAGAATGCTTTTTGTGGGTATTTGTGCTAGATTGACCACCAGGTATTTAAGCATACCTATGCATTTGACCTTTCTTGAATCAAATGAATATAAGTCTCCATATGGCCTGGTGATTTCGAGACCTTGTTTCTCCATAATGGCTTTTGGCATCACATTGTGGGATGCTCCAGAATCTAGCATGCAATTATGAAGTAGGTGGTTGAACAAGGTCAATATGATATTGAAGGCACAACAGTGTCTCTCGCACTTTCAAAATGCGGACCAAAAACTATGTTCGGCTTCTCATATTCTAAGTTGATGACATCGGCTTGACCTTCATCTTCTGAAAAGCTAATCATATTGGCAATTTGTTTTCTGTATATGGGATTTTTAGCCAGTTCAACAAGTGAGATAGGGATTTTGATTTTGTTTATTTCATTTTCCAGACTAAAATTTCCCAGAGCCTTGTCGTTCTCTATGTTTAGGGCCTCCATTCCTTTCTTTTCATCTTTTCTTTGTGGTGCAGATTTGATTTCACTCACAGGGACCTGTGTTTTCGTGGCGGGTGTTCCTACTGGCTTTGGCTTGATAGGTTGCGTGTCAATGGTGTGGGTTTTTGCAGTCTGTTTGTCAGCAACCTTTGGAGCCGCTTCATCAGTTTTTCCCCTAGGCAAATTTTTTTTTGTTGGGACGGTTGGAAGACTCTTGTTCCTAGGTATTAAATTATATTTCTCATGTACTTCAACTATAATATCATCTATGATACCTTGATAGGCCAAATCTTCAGAAGTATCATTGCTAACATTATCTTCCGATCTAATTTCCTTATTTAAGGATTTTTCGTAATCTTGTCTTGATAAATAGGGTGATTTATTATCGTCACCAAGATTATTTATATCCTCATCAAACACTTCAAAATCCTCTAGGTCTTCCTCTCCAATGAAGTTTTCACTTTTGAAGGGGGTTGGGATTTTTTGATCCTCATTCTTAGTTGTTTTTTGTGGGGCTTGAGTATTAGGATTTCTTCTAAAATCCTTCCTAGGAAAATTATCCCTTTTTGATTTATCTAGTTTCATTTTTGAGATCTTATTTGAAAGTTCTCTAATTAACCTAGCCATCTCGTCTATTTTATCTCCCGAGGATTTCCTCGATCCTGAGGATCCACCTTGTTCTTTGAATTTCCTATTTTCTTTGTTCCTGGTTTCTATTTTTGATTTCAGTTTCCCTGATGCCATCATGTTCGATTCGATGTCCAGAGCATCATCTTGCACTTTCGTGAGATCTGTTGATCTTCTTTCTCTCAATAATAGGGCAAAATCAGGATCAAAGGCTCCAACAAAAGTCACCTTTGTTGCGGGTTGGGAAGGTTTGACCTCGACCGAGATTTTATTATACAACAAATTAAACCTTTGCATGAACTCGAGAACTGATTCAAAGTTTTTTTTTCTAAGGGCTCCAAATTCAGTTAGGTAATAGAGGTGGTCCCTCCTCTCCCCCCATTGTCTGATAAACGCGTTTTCAAGCTCTTCGTAAGATCTTAGAGATCCGACTGCTAAGGCTCGAAACCAGGTCCTCACCTGTCCTTCGAAAGTCTGAATGACGAGTTTACAATAAACATCTTTGTGTTCGATTCCGAGGATGTCGATAAATTAGTCAAAGAAGTTTATGTTCTCTTGAGCAGTTAAATCTCCTTCCCTTGTAAATTTGGGAAGGCTTTTCATATAATATTTGCGAAGGTCATGTAGGGGAACTGGGAGGACAAGGGGGGCATATCTAGCAGCTACCTTAGAAAATATTCCAGGAAGCGGTGCTTGGCCACCTGCTGGTCCTCCTGGGGCACCACCCCCAAATCCTGCACCTCTGTGTGTGACCATTGATAGATTTGAGGCTGAAGCTCGGAATGTGTGAGGAGAAGGCTCACAAAAATCTGGGGAAAATACCTCAGGAAAAGAGAACGTATCGTATGAGAGGGGAAGCGAGACAGATCTCTCAAGTGTTTCAGTAACGTTCAAATGCGTAAAATCAGGCTGACAAATAGTATGTGTGGGTGAAATGATTTGTCTAAGGGATCTTCGTTATTTTAAAATCTTTTTTGGATTAGAGACTAGCGAGGTATGCTTGTCGTTCGGGTTCTTTCTGGTGTTCTTTCGGCTAATAGCCAGTTTACTTATCGTGGAGTCGCCAAGTGAAAAATAAAAGTAGCCTTAGAAGGTTTTCTATCTTTGTTCATTATCAAAAAAAGAAAGTGTCAATGACGTTCTTCCCAGGGAAAAGTTTTGTTTCTTCGCCCCCATCAACGGTGCCAAAAAGATGTTGTTTCTGAGTTTATACTCTAAGGCTCTAAAGTATACCATCAAGGCATCCGAAAAATAAGGAGAATTAAGGAGAAAGAATCAATTGCGAAGTGTAAATCAGAGTTGGTTTCTCAATTGTCTCTGTCTAGCTTCCCATTGTTCTTGGATGTTGATTTCTCTCTATATAACTGCCCATGAACGTTCTAATTCGACTCGGGTAGTTGTTGTTTGCGGGATAGTATTAAATAAGTTCAAAGCAATGCTAGTTTGATCATGTAGTCCAGGTTCTATGTTAGTTTGTCTATTACTTGGGACAGTCATGAGGATTAAAATTTTATTAAATTATAAAAAGTTTTAAAATTTATTGCTTTAGTTTTGTGGGATGAAAAAAAAAAGAATTTTGGAACTCAAAATAATAACATAATAACAGTAAAGACCGTCTCCTGTACTTGAAGTAATTTGAGAATATTAAAATAAAAACAAAGTAACACTGTTGGAGAATATGAGGCTTTAATCGTGAAAGAATCTCATATCATAATAGAACAAGAGGAGAAAAACAAAATTTCTAATGGAGTATAATATATAACGATCCAACAGACCTACAAGTCTTGAAACTGCTAATAGCAATCACAGAGAAAAAACTGTAAATGATTAGATAATCAAATAAAATCAAACTACAGTGGAATTTTGAATTAAACTATAGCTGATCATTCATTAGAAAGACATGGAATGAAAAATATTGAAAGATATTTAAAACAGAGTGAAGGAACACATAGCTTCAATGTGACAGAATTCAGAATCTCTTCTACATTATCTATATCATTGTAAATCGGAAAACTTCTAATACAATCGGCTCCCTAAAAAACAAAAGTCTTTTCTCAGTCTTGTGAAATTATATTTATACACAATCACCCAAACTTTTTCCCGTTGGCGATTAACTAATTTCTAAAGACTAACGGTTACATGAATGAGCAATGTTGAACCGTTTACATTTCTATTTTAACTTCTTTATTGTTTCAATGATGAAAATATCCAAAACAATATTTCCTGTCTGCGCTGATGAACTTCCTTCCTTTGTTTTAAGACAACGAATACATTTTCCCAGAAATTGCACCAAAACTCTAGGAGCTTTTGGGATATCTTTCGCCTCAAATAAGAAGAACTTTATTTGTAGTTCAGGCAGACGGTCTTCGATTATCTTTGTGAACTTAATAGTTTGCAACTTTAAGTTCGGCATCACTATCCATTTGTCAATTTGAGTGACATTGATTACCTTTATTTGTGGGATTTCTCCCTGAATTTCTTCCAGATCCTCCTTAAATCTTAATTGATGCTTAACAATGTTAGTTTCTCCTAACAACCCTGGACAGTTGTTTCTTCCAATGTTTAATGAAGCTTTCTCTAAAAGGTTGAAAATTCCTTGACAGTCGTCATTAATCTCTCGGGTTATTTTCTTGTTTTCTGCAAGGTTTGTTTCCCATACCTTGAGTATTATATCACCTTTAATCTATTCTGAAACATATAACTTTTGAGTCTAGCCAAACTCCTCTTTTGTTGAAAGAGCCACTGTTTTTTGAAAAGTTGTTCTGGCTGCTTTCACTTCTCTTTCTTTCAGGAGAACACTCTCCAAGGATTTACTTGTTTTCTGAAAGTAATTCTGAATAAACTTCAGATTAAAGAACACTCCATGTTGCTCTTTTTCTATCTTTGTATGTATTTCTAGCACCTGGGCTTGGAAGATTTCAAGCTCTACCACTTGATTTTGAATGGAATTAATCTTATTTTGTAATTGTTTATTCATTTCCTCTTGCTGTAGGACCTGTGCTTGAGTGACATGTATCTTCAGGTTTGTTTCATCTAAGCTTGCTTTCAGTTTTTGAATCTCTTGAGTGTCATTGAATCTAGCTCGTTCTAGACCCTTTTTTATCTCTCGACTGATATTTCTTTCAGTCTCCTTTAATTGACCCTGTAACTTAGCTATCATCTGATCTTTTTTCTGCAACATAGTTCTCAAATTACCCACAGAGTATAAATTTTCCGATGCTAAAGCTCCCATTGTACCTGCTATTTCTGTGGCGAATTTCCCCTCTTCAGGTTTTTGTCCATTTACAATGATCTTGTGTTTTTTTACCATCATGTTTCCTCTTGGATGCATTTCCTGTTTCAGGATAGCCTTTCTCTTTTTGCTGAAAAAGTAATCAGAGGAAGGAATCTCATCCCTAGAAATAGGCTCAAGATCACTAACATATAGAGCTCCCTCTTGGGGATTTCCATAGGTAGACTGCAATGGGGTCAAAGAAGTAATGGGACTTCCAAGTTCCATCGACGTTGTTCATCCTAATTTTTTGGGAAAATTCTCAGGTATTTCTGAGGGTGTTTCCAACTCCTTTCCTTTCCCTGCCTCTGATTTTTCTATCTAAGGAACTTCTGTTTCTTATGAAGGCATTTCAATCTCCTTTATTTTTCCTTTGTATTTGTTTTATCCTGTACATCTGCTTCAAAGCTCGGGGGAGGCCCTTCCTGCTCTGGAGGAGGGGTCGTGGATTCACCCTGCAAAATCTTTGGCAAACAACTTCGCCTGTGACTTTGGAAGGCATCAAATGTCTATTTACTAATCGATAAGGGTCATGCTTTCTATGTTTGATATCTACCAGTTTAACTTCTTTTAGTGCTTCGGCTTCCACTTTAGAATGGCCTAGGTTTAGCAATGAAAATTTCTCGACATGTACAGGGAAGATTGGCCAAGACTTCTTTTGAGCTACCTTTAGCTCTATTCCAATACCACCTTTCACTATTTGGTGTGCTACCTCCCTCAATACCAGTCTATCTAGGAGGAATTTGGAAGTGTGTGAGGGGGACTTGAGCACCCATAAACCATCATGTAAGAGAAGTTTTCATCAACAAACCAGTCGGCTATTGCTTTGAGGTTTTCTGAGACTAGCTCAGAAATGCGAGGGGCTTCATAGCCATAAAACATTTTATGCATTGGAATTACTATGAATTGACAAATTTTGTAAAACACATCCTTAGCATTTTCTTCCCATAGCACAGAGTGATACTCGTGAATGGATTCGGGGTAGGTTATGTTCCAACTCCAATTCATCAGGGGAAAAGGGGTCACAAAGCAGATTGCGTCCATAATGTACGTTGACATGTAAAAGGCCACTAGCTGACCTTTAGATCTTGCAACTCTGTAATTTGAAACTTCTTGTGCTAGGTTATCAGACAAAATCTTGCTCTAGTTAAAAGTGTATCCTTCTGAAGTTTCTTCTAAAAAGGGCACCCATTCTACAAGAAAATGGTAGGGATTCTTTTTCCCAAAAAATCTACACAACATAATGGCTACATAGACCATGTATTTGTTTAAAGATGCTGTGGCATAAACCCCATTAGTATCGGCCCTAAATTTTGATGGACATCTCCACCATTCTCTGATTAAATAGGGATAAGTCTGGTTTGCTCAGTACACTCCTTCCTTTGAAATTCAGCTAAAAACTCGAGATTATAAATGTGCTTAGGATTTGATGAGAGTTTATACATTACTTGTATATGCTCTGGTCTGAATGAGCTGACAACGACCGCCTAATCGTTTAAAATGCTTCTTGTCAGGATATCGACCTTCTCCAAGGCCCAATTGATCATGTCGTTGTACGCCATGAGCCGAGGGCATGCTATGATCTTATGAAGCTCTGATTCTGCTATATCCCGAAAGTGATTCTCTGAATCAATAGGATAATTTTTGATTTCGTAATCCAGGAATTCATGGATTTGTGTCAGGGATTTAATTGAGTTGATGGTGTGTGACGTAGTGTTGGATACGATATCTCATTTTGGGTTACACATCTCCTCTGTATCTTCACTCTTCTTCGGTGCTTTCTTTGGCGCCATAGTTTTATGTTAGAAGGAAAACCTGTCATAGAAAAGAAGCGTATGAGCTTGGACAAATGCGAATTACCTTTGAAGGATATAACAAGCATAGGTTTTGGAACACAGATTTTGAATTCGCCTTAAACTCATTTTATGACAAAAACACTGGCGTAGTTGACCTGTAATCAATTACATTTAATGCAAAAAATATTTCTGAGATACATGCAACATTTATCAGTTATCTGTTTATTAATAAGGCCATATTTCGGCAATCCCATATTTAAAATTTGAAAGATTTCATTCAACGGTACCTAAAATAAGAAAATACCTAAGAAGCTTAATTACCATTAATCATGTTTTAAAACATAGTTAGTCCAGTTTAAAAGCTAATTATGGTTCGAGACTTCGCGTTTCGAGGTTTTGGGGATTGTGGATACATGAGGTATGTCATCGATAAACCCTGATTCTCGAAATTGCGAAATCACGATGAGAGTAAATTAAGCCTTAAATTTCCAAATTAGTGAATTAATTAATCAGGGTTTTAGGCTAACTTCCAAAACAGGTTTAATTCAGTTTAAACACAGATTATGAGTCAGGACTTCACGTTTCGGGATTTCGGGGATCATGTTGACAAGAGGTATGTTGTCATTGAACCCCGTATCCCGAAATTGCGATACGATTAACGCAATTTTTAATAATTAGTAACTTCCATATTTCGGGAAATCTGGGATCGAGATTCCGCGTTTGGATATGTATTAAAACATATGTTTTCAGTAAACCCCGAATCCTGAAAAACTTTTAAAGGTTAGTCTTACCTCCTTTAGGTTTTAAGTTTTTCTTGATTTAAAAAATAACTTTACAGAAAGCGCATCAGGACTTTATAACATTTTTGGTTTTTTGCCTTTAATTATTTAAAGAATAAAGCTTGTCGGGATTTCAGTACCGGCCTTTTGGAAATGATAGTGAGGGTTATGCTTTATGAAAACCCGAAACCCGAAAAAGAAAGGTTTTAGTCTTGAAGATAAAAAGTTAAAAATTGTTTCAACATGAACATCAAAGGCAGCAGCTCAAAATTAAAACCGTAATTTAATTAATTATACTGCATGTGTATATTGTAATCGTTAATGTGAATATCGAAGCAGGTGCTCAAAATTAAAACCATTTTCAGCTTCATGTATGGTTATGGTTATAGAAGGGGAACCCACCGAATCATGACACCAGACTCGGATTCTAACCCCACCACTTATTCTCGATTTTCCAGCAACTTGCATCTGCCGCGATTTTGAGGCAGATTGCACAGTACAGAGTGTATCTGCCGCAGATTGCAGAGTATACAATATAGGAGTGTAATTAAATAAATGAATTACAATTAATCATTGACAAATCACTTAATACGCATGTTTAATCATTGACGAATTGGAGAACGTGGCGGTCACATTTATAATAAGATTCTAAAATTTAGATCCAATAAGATTTGGGATTAAGAATATTAATTTTATTATTTATTGAAAATATACTAGCTATTATTATATGAAACTTTGAAAAAAATACAATTTTTTAAAAAGTCAAAATAAAGTAATAGTAAATCAACCATTGAGCGATTGGTATAGTCACTCCAGCAGGGACTAATAATGGGAATACATCTCAAAGAAAGACGCATTTTCATGCCATTATAATATAAAGGCATTATCAACAAATTTAAATGAATAAACAATAACACATTTTATGTAACTATAAAAACATTATAAACAAATTTAAATGGGTAAACAATCTTTCGTCTAATGGATGGTAAGATGAATTGATTACCAGTAGTCATTCTCAAAGTAAATACAGAGCTTGACGCGCTTTATTGTGACACAACTAGTGACAAGTTATAAGGTAGCGTGAGCTGTGTAATAAATGGAGAGAAATAATCTATATAATAATAAACCAAAATAATATAATTTTGGAGTAATCTGTAAAATTTCGTTCAAGGTAGATTCAGATGGATGTAATATACTGAAGTTTTTTTTTATTATTAATTATCAATAATAATAAATTTTACTATGGCTGATGCTTTCTCTCCTTTATACAGTCTCCATGTCTGGTAATTGAACAAAACATTAGTTACCAAGAATCGTAATTCTATGGACGTTTTAGAAAATTTCTACTTTAAACTTTAGAATTGAGATCCACATCAACCATACTGCTTCCAGGAGAAACTCCATGTGTTGAGGCAAACTCTGATTCTTTCTTCAGTTGATAATCTCAAGAACAAGCACTTCAAAACTGAATACATCTGCTTTCTCTGTCAGCTGTCCGTGTAAGGCGTACTCAGGCGCCATGTAACCACTGCACAATGTCATCTACAATGAAATCTACATATCTTAACCCTCTTAAAATTATATGATGCTTTCTCAGATATGTGAATTTTATTAAATAAAGTTGGGGACATCAAGAGATTGAAATGGAAAGAGAGTTCTTACAGAGTGGCTCTGATCTTCTCCAAAGAGTTTAGCTAAACCAAAGTCTGCTATTTTAGGTCTGTATTTGTTATCAAGTAAAATATTGCTTGCTTTAATATCTCTATGGATGATCCGAATCTGAGATTCCTCGTGAAGATAGGCCAGCCCACGTGCAGTTCCAAGTATGATTTCATACCTATCTCTCCAGTCAAGTAAACGGCATTTTGTTCCATCTGCAATTATTGCATCACAGGAAGTAAAAACATTGGCAAGCCACATTCAAAAACTCGAACAAATCGAGGATCCATGAAGCTAGTAAGTAGTTAAAGAGAGAGAAGCTACCGAATAGAATTTTGTCGAGACTGCTGTTCTGGAGGTATTCGCAAACTAGTAACCTTTCAGATTTTTTAACGGAGCAACCAAGCAATTTCACTAGATTCCTCTGCTGAACACAACTGATCAGATTTGCTTCATTCAGAAATTCAGTGTTTCCTTGCCTTGAATCTATATTCAGCCGTTTAATTGCAACCTCTGTTGCATCAGGTAGAACCCCCTACAGCAGATCAATGAACTTCAAAATTATTTATATTCTTCATGGAAGCTGCAGGTTCCAAATATCTAATTCGACAGAAAGCAATGATATTAAGCGCTCACTTTAAAGACGGATCCAAAACCTCCCTCTCCAAGCTTGTTTTCTTCATTAAAATTAGACGCAGCTTCTCTCAGTATGTCGTACTTGAATATAAGTTCCGGATTGGCTATACTGGGCGATAAGTTAATTTCTCCTCCTTCACCTGAGAAAACATTTACCAGGCGTCTATTTATTTTGCGATAAAGAAATAGATGAGGAGTTCACAAAACACAAGTTTATAGGCGCACACTAGTGATTTAGCAATTCCAGCACCTCTGGTTCGAGAAATGTGCTCCCAAGGTTTTCGACGAAAATTCCACTTCCAAAGGCATATGGCTGCAATTAATTGCAAATTTGCTCTTGAAGCCTTAGTAAATTGGCTGCGCGTTGGTAAATTTGCGATGTCTTATTTCAGAAAATGAACAAAACCATTATATCAGTTATCATTGTTAAAGAACATACCGGATACCGGAGGACTTTCCCCTGGCAGTTGAGGTGGCGGTGGGAGGAACGGTGGCGGCGACGGGATGATGGAAGTATTGAAAAATCTGCGAGTCTCGTAACGCAAAAAGCAGTTCGTACTTACGTAGCGTCCTCCAAAAGCTCCAATTGTGCATTTCGAACCGGGACCGGATATCGTCGACCGACCGTCGGCTACGCACGACCGGCAGTTTGTTTGGGACAGATTCCAACACTAGGCTAAGCGGTCGATTTCCGGCACATCCCGATCATTGCTTTCAGATTTATCTGTAGCAAAAAGTGTGTGACTCTGCACAGTTTTTTCGATAAGTTTTGAGAGTACTTCCTCGGTAGTATATTCGAACCCTAGCAAGTTGCTTGGAATACTGTTGCAAAATCTCGTAGAATCGCTACTCTCAAAGATTTTATTTTGGTGGTTGTTTATGTTCAAAGATTTTGTTTTGGCCCCTGACTAGCACCTAATTTTTTGAAGAATTTATGTTGTGGTTATAGGTGTTTTCCATTCTTATGCCACTGCAACCGAACTGCTTTTGCTTCAGAATTCAACCAATCTTATTAAGGTTACTTAGCTCTCCTATTCAAACTTTTGGTCATACTTCCTTATTGGATTTTTTATCCTCCACAAGTTTTTTACTCTTTCCATTCAATGTATTGCATTATTGTGAGATCTTCAGTTTTAGCTCGAATTCCCTTTTCAAACGTGTCATTTTTCTCTTTTGTAAATGGATTTTTTCCTATGGGTTTGTCTCTTTTTCTCTACTTGTGAGGATCGATTTTCTACTTAGGTACCTAATAAGGCCTTGTTGTTGGGACCCAATTTTTTCTCATGTTTACTCCCTAGCGTTTGCTTAAAGGGGTGTGTTAATGTTCTTGTTAGTGTCATTTTCCATTTTTTCAATACAAGCAATTATTGTTAGTTGTAAGCTTAAGTATGCATTCTTATCTTCCCAGTAGTGACACCTATATTTTTCTATCGTTGGGCCTCTTTCCATTGTTATATATAGTGGGCATCCTCTTCTATTGAATATAATAGATATATAGATCTATTTTTTGGATTGTTGTTTTGTTATATGGAGTCTAAGCTCCTTTACAATTCAAGTTAGAGCAATATTTCTATGATTTGTGTTATAACATATATGAAGACATGAAATTGTAAAATCTATTTTAAAATACCAAATACAATAAGCGACGAATATCCACCCTACTACAAAAAATTGAACACTATGGGGGGTGGTGTATAAGTCATCAGATTTGAATTGATTTAAAATTTGACAACCTATACACCACCCCACGTAACATTGAATACTGCATAGGAGGGTGTATATTGTTTTCTATACAATATATTTTATTAATTTTTATTTTTATTTTGACATTTACACATATTCACTTACACAATAATCGTGATATAAGAAAACAAATTATGAAATACACATACACATTCATCCAACAATTAATGAAAATACTCGGAAATAAACACACCCAAAAAATTTAACTCAGATATTTTTTGTCTAACATTGACCCCAGAAAAACCCAAGGGGAAAACTAGTGAGAGAGGGGATTTTTTTTTGGGTTCCTTGATTTATGTGCCAAAGACGCCCATTAAAACATGTAGCTAACCTCCTTGATTTCTGTGCCAACTTTCTATTGTATGACCTGCTCAGAATCAGTACGACCCAATACTCGTTGTACCTTCTCTTTGAATTATGTTTCAACTTTCTCCTTGTTGCTACTCGCTATTACTCTGTTGCTACTCGCTGTAACACTGCAACAACTCACTGTAACACTATTGCAATTCTTTGTATCACTATTGCTACTCGATGTAACACTTGCTCTTTCTCACCCCATCTTTCTCTTTTCTTGATCTCTCCAAATCACATGAAGAAGAATACCAAGTGAATGGGGGCGTCCTTTCCTTAATTTGACCTCATGAAGGAAGGTGAAGAGACATCTAATTTAATGGTGGAGGATAGATTAGATGAATGACCGAGATGGAATGATGGAATGACTTTTCATTCACCCATTTCATTTCAATTTCATAAAGTCTCATTTAATTTCATATATCATAAGATTAATTCTCTAGGGGTCACATTGAACACTTTCTCACCCCTAAACACCTAAGTGATGAAAAACATTGATCCTTAATATTTTATTAATTTAATTCAACAAAAACATTTAAAATAAAATTAAATTTATCATGTCAATAAATAATTATGTTCATCAAACAACACATAAGAAGTAACAATAACTTTTTTTTTTTAACAACCTAATATATTACATATATTACTTTGATGTACATAATATTAAAAAACATAATATCAACATGTTACATGAACAACATAAAATCAATATGCTACATAAGCTTCTTTGATGTAGCAACTTAAAGTAAATGGCATTTTCTTGTATCTACAATTATTGCATCACAAGAAGTAAAAACATTAGCAACCTACATTGAAAAACTCGAACAAATCCATTATCCACGCAGCGATTGAGTAGGTCGAGAGCAAGAAGCTACCGAATATAATCTTGTTGAGACTACTGTTCCAAATATATAATTAGACGGAAAGCAATGATATTAAGTGGTAAATTTAAAGACAGATCCAAAACCTCCTTCGCCAAGCTTGTTTTCTTCATTAAAATTGGATGCAGCCTCTCTCAGTATGTCGTATTGGGCGATAAGATCTGGATTAGCTATACTGGGCGATAAGTTAATTTCTCCTCCTCCACCTGAGAAAACATTTACCAGGCAACTGATTAATGTTTTCATCTTCATCGCGGTCGCAGGACAGGGCATGAGCTCTACTAGATCTTTTCTAATTTAGGTTTATATGGTTAATTATTATAGCTGCAGATAGACAGTGTATATTGTGAATGCGCATCTAAGTGAGGTATTTGTTCTGGTGATTCTTTAGATTTAATTCTATATGAGTCAATTTTGTTTAACTCAAGAATAATTAAATTTTGTTTAATTTTCGATTTTTTTATTAATTTTAATATTTAAAAAATATTTTTAATTTTATATAATTTGAAATTCAATTAAAAATTAATTTTTGTTTACAAAATTCTATCCAATTATCATTTTAATGATATTATTGATGTAAAAAATATCATTATGATATTTTAATTATTATTTATGTAAAAGATATTATTATTTTAAGCCATTTTCATATTATTATTTTAAGTTATTTATATCTTTATTGTATTGTAAAAAATATCATTATTTTAATCCATTCTTAAGGTAAGAGATTATTATTTTAAATCATTTATATCTTTATTATATTACTTCAAAGATTTGATATTATTTATCATTATCATTTAATATAATATATTGTAATTTATACATATTGGTTATTCAAACTGCAAAAAGCCTAGGCCGACATTATCCCACCCAAAAACTCTAATACCTAGATTTCATAATTCTTGTAAAAAGTTCAAGCTTGAGTTTCTCATGCAGTCCTGGCTATCCACCATGTAGTGTATGTCTATGTGATGGATGTGAGATAGAGGACCATGAACCATGCAACAATCTTCCAATCATTGAGCTATTGCATGGTGGATAGAGTTAGCTTTATTTTATCATATAAACTAGAATGGATAATCCAAGAAAAGTTATAGCCATTCCTTACTACTAACACAAAGCACATGAATAGTTGATAATTTCAATGAAAAAAGGTAGTATTTTATCATATAAACAACAATGGATAATAGAAGAAAAGTTATAACCATTACTTACTATGGACAAAGAGCACATGAATAGTTGATCAAGGATAGCTTCATTGTTTGTCATGTACTTCATTGTTTGTCATATACTCAATTATTCTATCTTGAGAATTCATTTGTTATTAGAAATTTTTGAATTATTCCATATTGAAAACTCTATCATTATTGAAAATTTGTTTGTAGTATATTAAAACTATTACATAGAGCACATGAACAGTCAATTTATACAAACATCATTGTTTGTCATATACTTCATTATTCTTGAAAATTCAAGTGTTATTGGAACTTTCTGTATTATTCCATATTGAAAATTCAAGTGTTATTAGAGCTTTCTGTATTATTCCATATTGAAAACTCAACAACAAATTGGAAATGTGTTTGTTTTATACTAAATTATTCCATAATGAAAATTCAACGACTACAAAACACTTGAATTGTTGATTCACGACAGACTTCAGTGTCTGTCATATACTCAACTATTCACTATCCCCACAAACAGGCCAAACGGGATAAGTTGAACCAATGTACTGAACTACTAAGAGCTGCAGACGCGTCCATACACGGACGATAAGTAACGGGCAACTGATTAATGTTTTCATCTTCATCGCGGTCACAGGACAGGGTATGAGCTCTAGTCGATCTAATTTAGGTTTATATGGCTAATTATTATAGTTGCAGATAGACAATGTAGCTTATGAATGAGCATCTAAGTGAGGTATTTGTTATGGTGATTCTTTATATCTAATTCTATATGAGTCAATTTTTTTTAACTTAGCAATGAGTCAATTTTTTTTAATTTTTTTTTTTTAAATATTTTTAATTTTATATAATTTGAAACTTAATTAATTTTTTTTGGTTTACAAAATGCTATCCAATTATTATTTTAAGTAATCATTTAATTTTTCTTTATATAAGTCAATTTTCTTTAACTTAGC
>SNQJ01S0091542.1:0-14872 GCA_010110895.2 Picea sitchensis | reverse complement strand
ATGGGGATATTTGATATTACATAATCAAATATCAAATTATATTACCTAGCCCATGGATACAAGTCATCCTTAGATTTTGTCCACTTTCTTAGACCATTGCAAATTATTAAATATTTAGAATTACAGAGCTTGATTAAATTAGTACCAAACAAATTCTCTATTAAGTTTTCAAAGTTTCTTTTGTATCTATTAGCTAAAACAAAGTCATCATCTAGCTAGAAAAGATTAAGGTTGGAATCATTAATTTAATTCATTCATGTAAGAAATATCATTATTTTAATTCATTAATGTAAAAGATATCATGATTAGTCCCTCCCATGGGACTATAGCTATGAGTTTGTTTTTGATGTGACATTGAAGTGACATTAATTTGTCTTTTAGCATAAATTTGTGTATGCAATGTAATGTTTAACATAGGAAAACAAATATATATTTTTGGATATAATAAAAATATTTGTGTTTCTCATTTCTATTTGGTTGATAGAATTGAAGTGTTATTGCTCCATTCAAGTCTTTCAATATGCAGAATTAATTACATAATCAATGAATTGCATCAATCACCACATCTAAATATAAAAAGTTGTATTAAGTATTTATTATTATGCATTTTTTATATTTATATTATATTTATTATCTAATATATTATTTATTATTATATTTATATTATGTTTATTATATATTTATTATATTTATGAATATTATAGATCCATTCGGTTCATTATACATTTTGAATAACAAACAACCCTCAATTATTATCTTTTGACAAAAATATTCATTACTTGTCCATTTAGTTATATTAAGTTTCATTGTTCAACATGTATTTCCCAACTAACTCGGCAGGGGCTACGTTGCCATGCAACTTTTGTTTTAAACCATTTATATCTTTACTATATTACTTCAATGATTTGATATTACTTATAATTATGATTTAATATAATGTAATTTATACATATTGGTTATTGAAACTACAGAAAGCCTAGGCCGACATTATCCCACCCAAAAATGCCAATACCGAGATTCCACAAATAGATCTATCCCTTAATTCTTTTAAAAAGTTCACCCGTTGGCGCTGCGTTTCTCCAGAAGTCCTCCTCCAATAGTACTCAGTTAGGGGGTGGGAGACGTGCATGACTAATTAGTGGGGTGGAAGCAGGGTTGGAATTTGATGGGAAAAAACCTTGTTAGAAGGCATTTTACCCATTTTTACGGCCAAACTTTCTACCTTACCATCTCTTTGAACGGACAACCAGGTCCACTAAACGTATTTATGATAGGCTATGAATTTTTTACAACGTCATTATAGTCCGGCCCGGATATGTGTTGGAGGCTCTAGAATCTATCGTACCATCCATGATCCTTCTATATTCGGATAGATAATGTGATTAATTGTGTAGTTATGATGGGATATGTGAGTTTGTGACAAGATAACATTATTTATGTTGTTGAGTGTGTAGAAAGACTTTGAGCGAGAAGATTGTTCACTTTTCTGTCCTTAACTTGCCAGAGACTTTGAGAGTGAATGGTAAATATTGAAACAATTAACTCATCATGGTTAAATGGACACTTCCTTCATTCCAGATTGATATGGTGACAAGCTAATGTAATTTAAGCAAGGTTTTTTTTTATTAGATTTGATTTTTTTGTCTTAGTATTAATCTGGACAGAAAGTAAAATTAGATTTTTTCATAATAGTACTAATCTCGATAGAAAGAACTTAATGAAATAGTTTTGATGGGATCCTAGAACTAGCACAACAGAAAGAGAGGTTTAATGCTCTTAACCATTCATTGATATTAACCATGAGAAAATCAGAAAATCATGATTTATTATTTAATGCACTTTACGTTTATAACAAGGAATGTGTCATGTAAAAAATGTAATAACCCAATAGCCTCATGCCAAATATTCCCTCCATAGTTTCGGGAGCGACACTAACCCTAATTCATACGAGAACGAGCATATGTATTCGACGGTTTGGTGGTTTTTGCTAGATTTCTTTTCCATTTGACAACTAACAACAAGTGGGGAGATGTGATTATTGTAATTTTATCATTCAAATTGTTTCAAAGTATGATTTGAAATTCATCCATGGATGTGGCCATGGTGTTATGGCATCTTAACTTGACATAACCAGGATCATGATGAATGGAAATGTGTTTTAGGGAAGGAATTGTGGTTGCCCACAACCATTTTCTCTTTCCAGTGGAGTTGAGTCTATATCCATACTTGTACATTCATGTCGGTCTCCGATTTGGGATTTGGGATGAATGGGACTTGGGACACCTCGTGATTCATGACAACCTACAATGCAGGGAGAAGAGGCAGATTGTGAAAGAGTGAAGAGCAGCCGAAAGTAGCGCTGGGAAAGACCCAAATGATGTCTTTGTCTATGAGTGGACAGTTCCAAATACTTGTGTTATAGTGTGGAGTTTAGCCTCTCAGAATTGGATTGCATGTGCAAGCATTGTGTGTGTCAACCAAATGATATTTGCCTTCGGATTCAGGAGGTGTCAAAACCAATGCCTTAGGATTCATACAGGATCTTACTAGCCCTCTTCTTTTTGTATTTGGTTTCATAATGAATACAAAAGAAAGCTTGAATATTGAATTTCAGGTTTATCTTGATACAAAAAAATCTTATGTGTTTAATCGATTGGTTGGTATTTTAATGATATTTGAATGTATTGGGTATTTTTCTTCTAGTTTGAGAATGAACACCCAATTATTATAATTTTCATTTTTAATTCTATTGACCAGTATTGGATGTTGTTTGCATGGATTGAAAGAACCATGTTTATCAAGCCACGAGTTTGTATGGTTTGTGAATGAATATTAAATTAATCTAATCCTTTGTTTTCATTTTATTGATTTGTTTTCTTTTTATTGATTAGTGTTTAATGTATCTAACTTTGAAATGTTTTATTTTCGTAATTATTTTATTTTTATTGTTTTTGGAGAGTATGTCAATTTGAAAGTTAAAATTTTTAATTGAACATCAAATTCTTATTATTGAAGGGTTAATTTATTATTAAAACTTCAATAATGAAGGACACAATTTTATAGATCACTTTTTGTGAATGCCAATATAAAAACCCAAAACGTCAACAATTTTTTTTTTACGGGTAAAGATGAATCCAAATTGCAACCCTGTTGCCGAGTTGCATGGAAGATGTCAATGGCAGTGTTGAAGAATCCGCACGCGTGATTTGGATCTTCAGAACTCTATAGATGTGCAGCGACAAAAAATGTAAAATTCCTATGGGCGTAATCAAGGCAAGGGATAGAAGAAAGGCAATAACGGTAATTCACTGCGAGCTAATTTAAAGCTTCAACTTATAAGGCTGAGTCACCTATTTTTTCTTCAGATCTCTTAGCTTAGTATTCCTAATTTAATAGTTGTTCGGTTCCATCTCAATAAATGTCTATGAAAGAATGAAATGCAAAGACAAAGTAACATTGTCTTTTTCCTTCATTGATGACCAAAGAATCACTTCCCACATGACCTGCAACCGACATATACGCACCACAATTCATAGCAAGTGCCTTGTACATTCAATTTTCTTTTGTACCTGCATATTTTATTTTTGGAAATAAATTCTTTACACACTAGATTCCTTATCCTTGTACTTTTATTATCTGAAACCTAGATTCCTTTTCCATTTCTTTTTCATAATGCCCTAATTTCCCCCCTTTCAATCATCTCTGGCAGCAGCTTTAGCAGCTTTCTCAGAGAAGTCGCGAAGATGAAGATTATAGGTTTACAGCTTCCTCATTCATTAAGTATCTATACACTATGTATGTATATCTTAAATATTCATTGAGACCATGTGAAATGTTTAGATTGGAGAATTTGCATATTATACATACATACACGGTTGCAAAGTGTTGTTAAAAAAAAAATACAAAAGTGTTTTTTACGTGGTAAAACCCTATACAGGGAAACATCCATGGGACAATGATATTCAGTTAATATTATGCAAGGGAGATAATACATCAGCCATACCACTCATGAATCTCAAACAATCTCACATCTCATACTATGCCTTAAAAGGATTACATGGATATATAGCAGTCTTCACTGATTACATTTAATGTGTCACTATCCCTATTCTAAATCTGGCTGATTTGATCCAACTCATTATAGAATAATAGGGGCCATAAAATCCACCCAATATCTAAAAAAATGAGTGTAAATTGGTTATCATTATCCAACAATCTTCGCCTTGACAACAATTTACTTAAATATCATTGTCCAATTTATTCATCACCTATGTTGCAAGCCAAGAGAAGTCAAGCACCACTGTAGCTTCTCTAATAAAGCTGGTTTCATGTTCTCACATGTGTGACTTTCACGAGTTTGGATTTCCTGAGGGGTCAATCCACCTCCAACATGTATTTCACAACAGTGTTTTGAGACATATGTAGTGATAGATCTCCTTCTATCCAAGACACCTGTAAAATATACATTACAATTATTATAGACTATCTCAGTGTAACCATTATAGGTGACATTTGTGCTTCTCAAACACTGAAGCACCTATTTCACTATAGCACCTAAATCTATCACGTATATGAAAACATCATTAGCATGTGAAACATCTGGTCTTAACCATTTCATCACATACAACAAACCTCCTACTGAACTTACACGAGACAATCCCTTCTATTCCTTATAAACATGACCTATGCTTGAAGAAAACTTATAATGGAAAGCAACAGGGATAAAGGTTTTACAATGTTTATATTGAACTCCAACCACAACATACCATTACTATCTCTGTGTACTTTTATGCCCATAATTTGTTTTGATGCTCCTTGATCCCTCATGTGAATTGTCCTGTCCACCTGAGTGTCATTTTCTTACTGATTTTATCCACGCTTCGGCTTGCATCGAGCATATCATCAACAAATAGGATTAAGATTGTGAATGTACTATAAACTCTATAGTCATTCCCACCCTTTGAAAAATTCTGACTCACTATGAAGGATTCAAACCTCTTATATATTTGTCTGGGTACTAATAGGCCATACAATGAATTATCTATCATGCAAACAAATTTACTGTTGTGATCTTGAATCAACCCTTTTGGTTGTTGCATACGTACTATATCTCTGTCAATGATGACCTTGTGAGCAGTACAATCCCACACACAACATCCCTTTATACCACCATCATAACTTGCAGAGAAATAAAACAAGCAAGAATTCAGAAACAAAGATTTTAAGTCTGGAAATGATTTACCGCTTACCAGTACTTGTAGTTCTTTTTTTCTCTTATGACCTTGATGCTTTTTCCATAAATAAGAAGATACATCTATCACTTCAGTACTCCCTTCCAGCTTATAAAGGTTATCAACCTTTGTTTCCTTCATCACTATTAAACTACCTTTCGACAATGTGAGTGCTCCACCTTGACCTTTATACTTATATCCACAAGAATCCAACACTCGTAATGAAATCAAATTTGATTTAAGCTCAGGTACATATCTAACATCGGTTAATTCCCTAACAATACCATCAAACATCCTATTTCTAATACTACCAACCCCAACAGTTTTACAGGGAATTCCATTTCCCATAAACACTACACCCTCATCAATAGATTAGTAAGAAATGAACCAATTTCTATGTGAGCACATGTGGTGGGAGGCACCTGAATCTTACTTTCATTCTTCATAATATTGTAAATTACTAGAAACGGATAAAACTTCATCAGTCATGAATTTGTTACAGCCCAATTTGCTTCCTTCGTAGATTTTTCCTTGGATTCCTTTCTTTTCCAGTTGTTCTTCTTGTGATGTCTTGTTTTTCCACAATACCAACATTTTCCTTTACCCTTTTGGTGTCTTGACTTAGAACGAGAAGAACTTCTTTGATTCTACTCTTTAGTTCGACCTCTGACCAACATCGCCTCTGAAGTCGAAGTTTCTTGACTATATTTTCTCCTCATCTCCTCAACCAACAAAGCTCCCACAACAGAGTCATAATCTAAAACATCTGTTGAGCTAAAAATAATAGAGGTGACTAGATTATCCCAAGACTCAAGCAACGAACACAATAGTGTAATATCCTTATCTTCATCTTCAAATTTAACTTCCATACTAGTCAATTGAATTATAAGGGTATTAAAGGTATTTAAATGATCAACAATTGTTGTACCTTCTTTCATCCGCAAACTATACAACTATCTCTTCAAGTATATCCTCGTCAAGGAATTCGTCATATATAGACTTTCCATCTTGCTCCATAAGCCTGATGTTGTACATTCTCCTACAATATTAAACAAAACACCATTTGCTAGACATAAACGAATGGTACTAAGATCTTTTGCATTGAGATCTTCCCATTCCTCATTTGTCATAGTTGTTGGTTTCTTTGTCTTGCTTGCGGGTGCTTTTTGCAACCCTTGTTGCACCAATAAATCCCGCATCTTGAGCTTCCAGAGTTCAAATTTGCTTTTACCACTGAATTTTTCTACTTCAAACTTCGAACTCTACATCTTAGCCATTAGCACAAAACCACCTAATGCCCAAATCAAAACTTATAATACTTGACTCTTTAACCAATGAATGAAAATGTGGATACTTAATAAATAATGTTAAATGTTAACCACAAAAGGTTTAAAACAATAAAAAATTATATATACCATAAAACCTTTTATATCCACTTCAACATAATATCCAGGTGAGATCCACCTCACATAAAAAGTACTCCTTTAAATAATATATTTTATCCTCCCATTAACTTGCCAAGGAGTTTCTTTATGTGAAAAAAAAATGAAACAAAACAACTTTTAAAAGATTTTACCATGGGTTGATTCATATAACTCTCCCAAAACTATGGCCTAGGATGCCCTCACCCCATGCATAGGTCGTGTCTGTCCAGACGAGAAGCTCCTCTCTCTGTGTACAGGGTGTGTCTTTCCTTAGACGCTTTTCCGACCTGAATTTATGCACTTATGTAGATTTAAACTCTTGCATAGAGGTTCTTGAACTCACACAGATCTGCTCGGCTAGCTTGGCTCAATTGTTGCAACTTCTCTACTAGCTCTGGTACCCATTTTTGTTCTGTAGCCGAAGAAAATATAGAAAACAAAATACAAATGAGGAAACACAGAATTTGACACAACGTTTTTTAAGTGGTAAAACCCTATACAGGGAAACATCCACTAGACAATTATATTCAGTTAATATTATGCAAGGGAGATAATACATAAGGCAAACCACTCACGTTCATGTGTCTCAAGCACTCTCACATCTCACACTCTACCTTACATTTAATGTGTCTCTATCCCTATTCTAAATCTGGTTGATTTGATCCAACTAATTACAAAATTATAGGGGCCAGAAAATATACCCAATATCTAAAAAACTAGTGTAAATTGATTGGCATTATCCAACACAAAGCGTACATGACAACTTTTCAAAATAATTAAAAAGATACTATTCAAGATACTGTCAGATCTGCTCAAACTTGAGTGATCCCCATTAGCTGGTGTGCAGAGCATCATTAGACAGTAGTGATTCCTGTTGACCCTTACCGAACTTTCAGCTATAGGGTGACACAACTGCTCCTCGGCGAACAACCGCTCTCACCAGGACCTTCTCTCTCACAGGCCCGAAGAGCTTCAATGCTCCTTAGATCCCGTATCAGGACCTTTCCGTCACCCACAGGATACTCTGTTGATCTTCCGGCAAGTGGCTTGGGAAATCGGGTCTCGCGATATCGCGAGACTCGCAGCACTGTTCTCGTGTAATCAAACTCTGAACCCCGAGTTCCGATGGTCAACAGTCAACAGGTCGGGATATCGCCACTCGCGATGTCAACAACCCGACTTTACAAACCCCGAGCCCCGAGGTGCCGATCTCCCAACTCAACGCCACCTGGACTCCACTCGTTTCCAGGGTCCCATGCTTCCGCTGCGCCTTCGGGATTTTGCGGATCGCGAATCCACGATACAAGTGTTTCCTTGATGTAGGAAACCTCGAACGCCGAACCCCGATTCTTAGGGATCTCGTGCCACATGTCCCCGCTCTGATCGACGATCCCGAATAACTCGAGAAATCGCGACTCGCGATTTCGACGGGTCTACGCCTCACCTCGTCAACCGCCGAATGTCGATATGCGATGGTGCTTGGGTTAACTTCTCCACGACTTCTCTGCGATCTGACGGTCTACGGGAATTTGCGATTCCCTACAGCGATTTCAAGTCGTCGATTCTCTTCCTCTTAAGGAATCCTTTCGCTCCAAGCTTTCTCCTGTTCGGAGCCTCTCCTGGGTTTTGTTCTCATCGTATTTGCAAGGGACTATCCCTCCTGAGCTTCCCCAACTCTGACTCCTTCAGAGGCCTCTTTTACACGTGCTCCCTATGCTCTACCTCCAACAACTCTTAGAGTGTTGAAGTCGCCCGGACTCTATGCACTTCCTGCAACAGAAGTCCTCGTCTCCCTTTCCTCAGACTCGCCTCTGAGACTTCAAAATCTGACCTGCACTTCAACTGTGCCGTCCGAATAACCCAATACAACCTTGGGCAGATGAGAATAAGAGTTCAACTGTCTGGCCTCATCAACGCACTCTATGCGAATGAATTCGACTGCACTCTATGCAGGAATCTCCTGGCTCAGACAGAGAAACAATTGAAACTTATTCTCCTTCTCCTCAGACTTCAGATTCAATTAAGAAATCACATACACAGCATATCAAAGAAAATGCATGACAGAAAGCAAACATCCATGAGCATAATATCAATATAGAGAAACAACACAAACCATGAAAGATGAATCAAAGGCTTCCTTCTATTAATTCAATCTGTACATGGGTATTCTTCATCAGTTCTCTGCTCTGCTCTTCTCTTCAGGATGCTTGATAATAATGTTACAATACACAAAGGAGGGTGTCTATATCCCGTTTCCCTCTCGAAATCTACAACTATCAAATCTACAATAAATTCCTATCTAACAGCATTAAAGCTATTAAATGCCTCCTTATCTACAATACAATACAAGTGCGCTTCATTACATTAACTCATTAATGTTTGGCGCAGCAAATATCAAGGTAAAATTCAAAAAGAAGTTTGCTGGCTTGTCCAGCTGTCTTTCCCTGCTCCACGCGTTGGCTCGCTTGATGAGTGAGCGATGCTCCTGCATCATAGGGTTAGTGGTGGTTGTGGAGAAGCTATTCAACGATCAAACCTCTTTCATGTGAGGCTTTCGATGGACAAGTTATCGTACGTTCTCGAAAATATCCATGATGAAATGTTCTTTGGCTTTGGTGAACGTGATTGAGAACGGTCTTGCATGGCTCCTTTTTTTATATGGAAGAGGTTGACAGGGGTTCGCATCTGAACCTCAAATTCTAAAAGGTAGATTTCAAGGCTGTTTTGGGCATGCACATGTCTTAGTTCACCAGAAACTTCTATTTTTTGAATTAATTGAGAAGGATTAAATAATATAGCACTTTCTCAATGATATGAGTATAGTTCTAGAAAAAAAGGGTGAGCCCCTTTGCTTTCGAAATGGCCATGCACATTTTATTTTACTTGGCCAACAAACGCTATCTTCTTCCTCCATAATGATTTTAGTTGACAAAATGCTCCAAACGTGATTAGGTCATTCCCACCATTTAACTATCTCGAAAGGGAAACCAATGTTACATCCTCCCAGGGTTGGAATTTGATGAGAAAAATGCCCGTCAGAAGGCATTTTACCTGTTTTTTATGGCCAAACTTTCTACCTTACCGTCTCTTCGAATGGGCAACCAGGTCCACTAAACGTATTTATGATGGGCTATGAATTTTTGAAAACGTCATTATAGTTCAATCCGGATATGTGTTGGAGTCTCTAGAATCTATCATACCATCCATGATCCTTCTAGATTAGGATAGATAATGGGATTAATTGTGTAGTTATGATGGGATATGTGATTCTGTGACAAGATAACATTATTTATGTTGTTGAGTGTGTAGAAAGACTTCAAGAAGATTGTTTAGTTTTCTGTCCTTAGCCTATCGGAGACTTTGAGAATGAATGGTAAATATTGAAACAATTAACTCATTGTGGTTAAATGGACACTTCCTTCATTCCAGATTGATATGGTGACAAGCTAATGTACTTTAAGCAGGTTTTTTTTTTATTAGATTTTATTTTTCTGTCTTTGTATTAATCTGGATAGAAAGTAAAATTAGATTTTTTCATATTAGTACTAATCTTGACAGAAAGAAATTAATGAAATAGTTTTGATGGGATCCAAAAGCTAGCACAATAGAAAGAGAGGTTTAATTCTCTTAACCATTCATTGCCATTAACCATGAGAAAATCAGAAAATCATGATTTATTATTTAATGCACTTTACATTTATAACAAGGAATGTGTCATGTAATAAATGTAATAACCCAATAGCCTCATGCCAAATATTCCCTCCCTGGTTTGGGGAGTGGCACTAACCCTGATTCATATGAGAATGAGCATATGTATTCGACGGTTTGGTGATTTTTGTTGGATTTCTTCTCCATTTGACAACTAACAACAAGTGGGGAGATGTGATTATTGTAACTTTATCATTCAAATTGTTTCAGAGTATGCTTTGAAATTCATCCATGGATGTGGCCATGGTATTCTGGCATCTTAACTTGACATAACCAGGATCATGATGAATGGAAATGCATTTTAGGGAAGGAATTATGGCTGCCCACAACCCTTTTCTCTTTCCAGTGGAGTTGAGTCCATATCCATACTTGTACATTCGCGACAGTCTGCGATTTGGGAGTTGGGATGACTGGGACTTGGGAGAACTCGTGATTCATGACAACCTACAATGAAAAGGAGAAGAGGCAGGTTGAAGAAGAGTTAAGAGCAGCCGAAATTAGCACTGGGAAAGATCCAAATGATGTCTTTGTCTATGAGTGGACAATTCCAAATATTTGTGTTATAGTGTGGAGTTTAGCCTCTCAGAATTGGATTGCATGTGCAAGCATTGTGTGTGTCAACCGAATGATATTTGCCTTGGGATTCACGAGGTGTCAAAACCGATGCCTTAGGCTTCATCCAGGATCTTATTATCCCTCTTCTTTTTGTATTTGGTTTCATAATGAATACATAAGAAAGCTTGAATATTGAATTTCAGGTTTATCTTGATACAAAAAAATCTTATGTGTTTAATCTATTGGTTGGTATTTTAATGATATTTGAATGTATTGGATATTTTTCTTCTGGTTTGAGAATGAACACCCAATTATTACAATTTTCATTTTTAATTCTATTGGTCAGTATTGGATGTTGTTTGCATGGATTGAAAGAGCCATGTTTATCAAACCATCAGTTTTTATGGTTTGTGAATGAATATTCAATTAATCTAATCCTTTGTTTTCATTTTATTGATTTGTTTTCTTTTTATTGATTAGTGTTTAATGTATCTAACTTTGAAATGTTTTATTTTTGTAGTTATTTTATTTTTCTTGTTTTTGAAGAGTATGTCAATCTGAAAGTTAAAATTTTTAATTGAACATCAAATTTTTATTATTGAAGGGTTAATTTATATTTAAAACTTCAATAATGAAGGGCACAATTTTACAGATCACGTTTTGTGAAGGCCAATATAAAAACCCAAAATGTCAACAATTGTTTTTTTGATGGGTAAAGATGAATCCAAATTCTAACCCTGGGTGGGAGACTCGCATGGCAGAGCGCGTCAGGATGGGATGGGTCCGACAAGTGCGGACGTTGAAGAGCCCTTTGGGAAAAGTTGGGAATTTTAATTTGAGATACAAATTTTCTATCTAATCACATCGACCACGTACTGGTCGTAGTTTCCATATTTAATTCGAGATACAGATTTTCTATCTGTGACAATCACATCGACCACATTCTAGCAATTCATATAGTTTGTGAAAACATCTATAAATTACAAGTAGAGATAAAAGATTTGTGTTTATTATAATCAATTATTCGCTTGAGAGTGATTCTAATTACAAAACATGGACCACATAGTCATGATCTATGTATTTTGTGAGAACATCTAAATTGAGAGATGAAATATATAGAAAGAGATTATCCAAGTTAGAATTATTAGATAAAGATAATTCGCCTCTATAGGTCCGGGTTTCTATAAAGTTCTATTGTTGCCCATCCTGATTATGAATTAAGAAATTATGCTTTGCACTGCTCCTATAGGTATGGCATTTTCTTCTTAGGTTAATTGATGGTCGTACATATTTTCCTCCAGTTTAAGTTTGGGTTTTTATGAAGTTCTCTTGTTACCTATTCTGATAACACTTTAATTTTGTACTCAAACTATATATATTTATTTGTCATTTGTTCGTATACTATACTGGCAATCTTTTTTAATAAAACCTTGTTATTTCAGTTATTTTAAGGAATTAATGGGCATTAAACTTATTTTTCTTTACCGAAAATTTAAAAGTGAGCCACCCAAGAACCTACAGAAAAAGAAACTCTTCAGTTATTTTAAGGAATTAATGGACATTAAACTTATTTTTCTTTACCGAAAATTTAAAAGCGAGCCGCCCAAGAACCTATAAAAAAATTAACTCTAGAAGGAAGATTGCTTCCAAATTAACCCACTCCATATTTAACCTCTTATAATTTAGTTCAATATAATTTATTATGTTTTTTTTCCATTA
This sequence comes from Picea sitchensis, assembly GCA_010110895.2. Lineage (NCBI taxonomy): Eukaryota > Viridiplantae > Streptophyta > Pinopsida > Pinales > Pinaceae > Picea > Picea sitchensis. Next base: position 2,235 of record SNQJ01S0091542.1, on the reverse strand, counting down.
CATTTAAAAAAAATTAATCTTATATTACTCATTATTTTATCCTATAATAAATAATGGCCGAAATGGGAAAGAAAAACAAAATTGTCTTGTTTAAATTAGAGGACTTTCCATCTTCTAATTTTCGGTTTTACCAGATGCACTGTTGTCCATCTTTTAGGTTTGGGTTTTATCAAACACATCATCTCATCAAGAGTTCAATTTGTATGGTTTGTGTCTGCCTGTTTGATATGTATTTTTGATCCCTTCTTAGTTAGCTTGTATTTTAATTTTTTTCTATATTAGGTGGTTGTCTTTTTCCTTTATCGGTCGCAAAAAAGAGCATGAGCTCAATGCTCTCCTCTTCTGGATCTTTTCTAATTTGATGAGGGGAGTTTCTCCTATGATCCCAAGGCGTTGCAAAGTTGAGTTAAAGCATTAATTTATTCATTTTCCTGATCCCATTGATTTTATGGGATCTTCTCAATGGGCTTTCTAGAAGGCGTCGAATGGGCTCTGCCATTGAATACAAAAAATAAAATTCAAAGCATGGTTGTGGTTGTGATCAGTGATCAAATTTGAAGGGTGGTGCCTAATTTCAATGAGAAGGGTATGTATCCATGTTGCCCTTCCACGATGAAAAGTTAAAAAAAAAAATTACATTTCAATTGACAAAAATAAATTAAGTACACACTTCATAAAAAAAAGTCTTAAACAAATTATTACCATTCCAATCAATAATTTAGCTAACTGAGTTGTTAAAATGCAAAAAAAAAAGGAAAAAAAAAATAAAATTGAACTAATGAAAGACAAACTCATATGCAATGACTCTTAGGCAGAAATGAAACATAAGGTGACTAAAACTTCTAAGTGGTGGGCAACAAATAACCTGTACTTATTACTGTTTTATTTGCCAAAATGCTCACCTCTTATTTACTATAATTCCATGCCATAACTAAAAGTTACTTGAAGGAGAACTACTTTCCTCATAAAGGAGAATTGTGGGAGACGTGAAAGGGGAGAAAAGAACAAGTATGCTAGAACTTTGTTGAAAATTTGCACACTATATTATATTATCCTTCTTAGCAAACCTTAAAAACCTGGCAAACATTGTAACCATTGGATGGATTACAAAATGGTTCATGTGCTTGAGTAAAACAATCTACTTTGTCCATGGAAGGTATATTTTTTCCTCTATTTTATTTTTGGTGTTAGTTTTGTAATCGTTGAAATTCTATCCTTTCAACCAAATATTAGCATAGATTACACAAAAAAAATTCTCAACATTTCAACCAAAGATTAACATAGATTACACAAATCAAAATGTATTTTTCTTATTTCAAAATTGAAAAAATAAAAAAATGCAAACCTGGATACTGCCCTTGCTTCCAGTTGGACTTGAATGCTCTTTTGGGCCTCTTGGATGTTGGTTCCTCTTCAGGAAGTTCTGCACTATCTGATTCATGGCCTTCAAATGGATGATCGTATACTTCATTTTTAGAGTTTCATGGTTTATTAGAGCATTGAGGAATACCAAATGCATTAGTTATTGAACATTGTTTTTTATCCTTTTTAGAACGACCCAGACTTGACATTTTTCAATAATTTATACCTATACACAATAAAAAAAAATAGGGAATATAAAAATACAAATTAAATGGGAATAAAATCATTTGTATGTCTCTTTACAATGAGTAACATTAATCAAAACCTGTTTTTCTTTAACTGTCAAAATTGATCCACCAAAACTCAATACTACAATTGAAACTACATATATCACATTTTTAGCAAACAAAAAATCTGCACAATTCATAATTTTAGTAACAATGACTCTTGGCTCTTAAAGGACAGTTCATACAACAATATCTTGGGAGCCATGGATATATAGATAGCTATATTTATATTCTATATTCTATTTTTATTTGACATATGTCTATGTTAATTATGTTATAATTGCCATTTTTTAGTAACATAATGGCTTATCGGTGTGGATCTTGAAATGTTTATAATGTCAATAAGTAGTCTAGGAGTTTCGTACAACAAATATCTTGTTGTCCCTTTTTGTGGAGATCTTGGTGTCCCTTCTTTTGAAGATCTTGCTATCCCTTTTTGTGGAGATCGTGTTGTCCCTTCTTTTCAAGATCTTGCTGTCCTTTTTTGTGGAGATCTTGTTGTCCATTGTTTTGAAGATCTTGTTGTCCCTTTTTGTGGAGATCTTGTTGTCCATTATTTTGAAGATCTTGTTGTCCCTTTTTGTGG
>SNQJ01S0091540.1:32711-58576 GCA_010110895.2 Picea sitchensis | reverse complement strand
AAATAACTCCTTAAGGTATTAAAGGTATAATATTAATTATTTGATACAAATTTTATCTTTATTTTAAAAATTGAATAGAATACAACTACAAATATCTCAATAAATAATATAATTTAATATTTCAAATAAATAATATATGGTTTATTATTAAAAACCTAAAACATATGTATATAATTCTTGCACCCTTTAATAAGATCTAAAACAACTAAGAGTTATTCCTTCCTTGGTTTTGTGGAGAATATGGATTGCCAAAAACAAAAGTATATTTGTGATGTAGGAGCATTTTTTCCTCCAAAATAAACCTAGTTGATTAGGCCTAAGTGGTGTTTGAATTACCAAATAAGTTGGTTCCTTAAACATGTAATTTTTTTATTTTTGTATGATTATAGTTCTATAAGGCTACATAGGATATGGTTTTATACACTTATGATAACAAATATTGAGAGTTGTGAAGAGATCCTAAAGTGATCTCTTGAAGATATTGTGGATTTGAGAGATCCTTGCAATTACGTGGAGTCTAAATAGGATATAAAATGAATTTGGTTTGAGATTTGTATGTGTACTTGCATTGTAATACTATGGGAAATCAATAGGAGTGTGTAGAGATAGAGTGAGAAATGTAAATTGAGTTTGTAGAGGCTGAGTGTGGCAAAAAGGGATGGACATAGGTCAAATGAATGTAAATTAGGCCATAAAGGTGAGAAGGCCTTATGTAATTGTGTATAAATTCATTTATAGAATCTTTGTGTGTTTATCTGGTGTCTTTGCATATCATTGGATGAAGTGTGAGTTATTGAATCCATATAGGATCCTCTATGTGTCATCCAGTGTTGTGCAGGTTTGAATCAAAATCAATCATCGATCATCTAAGAGATCGATGTCTTTGAGGAGATAGAGGATAATTTGAATCCATAGTTGAGTTAGTTGGAGTCATGGGAGAATAAAGATCGAAGATTGTGCTATGTGAAAGGTGAACCAGAGGTCAAATAATCCTGTGTAAGCATTAAGTGATAACAATCGTGATATCATTCCACTGATTAATATCAGTCATTGGATAAAAGTTAAGAGGATTTTGTAAAAGTCCCAATAGTCCGGTGATGGAAACATATATAAACATACAATCCAGATTTAGATTGACATACAATAGTGTATAGAGAGTTAAAATACACATGGAAGTTAAGGGAGAATCGTGACAATTCGATCCAGATCCAGATCAACGGTTCTCATTATGGTGAACCATGAGAAACAAAGGTTTTAAAGTATTGGAGGGACTAAAAGTTCCAAGGTCTCGACGAAGATAAACATCATGCTGACATAAGGAACTCCACAGAGGAAGTGACATGTGGACACCAAGTCCCACGATACACGTTTTCCATGGAAAACCTTTGAATGTATATCAACAACTCAAATTAGATCTTTAATGCAAATCGAAGACCCATATCATCATGGGAATTGTCCCTTGGAGACTTCTACCTTTTCAATAATGTTAAGGATTGGACGACAAAGATAAAATCTCTTGGAAAAAAGATCGATGACCCTTGTCATTTTGTATTCCATCCATCGATATTTTTTGGTTGATAAGATGTGTTTAAAGTCCCAATGTACCGATGATGAGACATGGCATGCTAATGTAAAGGCATACACTCATGAGATGACACGTGGAAGCAAGGTTCTATATTGATCAAATGTTTGTGGTGGCCCATGTTGTGATTTGAACTATAAATAAAGGAGAATCAATGGTGTAGACTGGATCTATAATAGGGATCGACAGTGATCCATCATTGAATGATATCCTAGTGGAAGATATGTGATCGTTGATCACTAGTGGGATCAACGGTCCAGATCATTGCAGATTCTGGTCTTTGGGAGATTTGGGTTTTTGAGAAGGGAATGAAGTCCCAATGTCTTGGGAGCACTATACCTGGAAACCATCTGTTCAAAGGAATATATAAACGATCCCAATTGAGTTCGTATATCTGTGAATCTTAGTCAACGGTTATAGCCATTGATCACATGAAATGAGAGCGTTGGAAGTTTAGTGCCAAGGAGTTAGTGCTTAAGGGAATAAGAACTAGATCACAACACATGGTCATGTGGATAGGAAAGAGCTTATATCTAGACGAGAAAAGTTCTTGGGTTTAAGCACAGGGTTATAACCGATGCTCATGATAAGGATAAGTGCCTAGTACAATAAGAGAGTATTACAAAGGTTTGTTAATAGATTATTTTGGCCCGTATAAAAAATTAGAGAGAGGATTGAGCTTGGACCTGTAAGAGAGTTTAGTTATAACTCTGCACCTATGGGAAATAGACCTGGTGGGTTGCTATCATTTGGTATCAAAGTGTGCCAATTTATCCTATCAATTGGTATAAGATTGCAACTTTTCTATGAGATTGAGAAAAAGGGAATTTGAAAAACTTGCAATTGCAGAAAAATGAATTGGATATATAATTACATTTGGGGAATTTCAGAAGCATTGAGATCATTTCAACCAAAGAATTCGAGTTGGGGAGAGATGTTAAGAATACAAGATATCACAACAGAACTTGTAGGTATTGGATTGATTATTTGTAATTAATTCTAGTTAAAAGTATGACTATGTTGCAGGTAGCAGCAGGGAAATGGTAGCAACCATGACAACAGAGAAGATGTGACAAAGGATGAAGAGCAAGAGAATCTCGTGACAGAACCTTGTGACAAGGAGTGTTGTAAATAATTCCAATAGAGAATTGGAAGTGAGGAGAACAATCATAGTTCTTAGAGAAAGTGATTAAGTGTAGAATCCAAAAAAGTGTTCAGAAGGTTTTAGAGAACTAGAAGAATACGAGGAGGTCAAGATCAAGAGGAGTCTTGATGAGTTATTGAGTGGAAAGATGCAGAGACTTGATACAAAGGAGGGTTGATGTAGCTCACAGTGATCATGAATAATATCATGAGAGAGGAAGTGGAGATGACTACTAATAGTCTGACATAGGTTCAGGAAAAAACCACAATCATAGGAAATAAAATGCTAGAGAAGTTGGCATAAAGAGGATGAGTGATGAAGAATTTGACAAGAAAATGGTTGAGTTAAAGGTACAACTCAATCATGTATTGGAACAAATGCTACATGAATATGAATATGAACAGAGACAAGGATGGAATGTAAGGAAGAATGTCAAATGGAATACTAAACCGATATATCTTAGGAAGATGAGGAAAATCTTGAATCACAGGTTGAAAACTTGAATGAAGAAATAAAAACTCAAAAGATATGAGTTTATGTAGGGGTCAATGGTGGAAGAAGAGGTTCACTTTAGTGAACTAGAGAAAGGATCATTCCTTGGAGAGGGAGATGAGTAAGATGAGATACTTGAGGAGTGTCTCATGAAGTACTTAAGGGATGCTTCATTGGAAAAAAGAAGGGTGATTCTAGAAGCATCAACAAAGACTCTAGAGTCTCATGGTTTTAAAATTGACTATTGGTGTGTGTTTGTAGGTATTGAAGAAAGTGAAGGCATACAAAATCAAATATATGCCATAAATATAGAACAGGAAACATTGTATCATGAAAAAAATAAGGATCAAGATCATTTTCAGTTAAGTTATGCAACATGAAGGAACAATTGGAATAACTTGTCATTACAGAGAATAGGGAAAAGTTTTTTCATGGATACATCCTTGAAGATAAGGAGACCGAAAGACAATATTCAAACACAATGTTGATGGATTATGATGCAAAGATAAGGTTATTGGAACAATGGCTAGATAAGACTAAAGGAGAAGAAGGTTGCATAATAGTTGCAGAAACAAAACCCTCAAGGATGCTTAGTTGCAACATGATGAAGGAAGAAGTTGAAGGAAAGGCATAGAGTTGTCTTGTGAAAATGTGATTCTTCTATACACGCAACAAAATTGTGAAGAAATGTTGGAGTAGGAATTTTTCGAGAACAACACAACAAGTGAGGAAGAAAAATGCACCATGTTTTGAGGAAAAGTGACACGTGCAACATGATTTGCAGAGATTTGACGCAAATGTGGAAAAACCTAGCCTCATTAGGGTTAGGGTTTTGGGATGTATTGTAATGGTTTCTAACCCATTTTTGTAATATAAATAAGGGGTATGATGGATATTAGAATATTAACAATCATTATCATAGGAATATGTTGATCCATAGTAGTATCTTATCTGTTTTCGATTCTTTGTGAGCCAATGTATGTTTTGAGAGTTATAGAGATCGAATGAGGTAAAAGTAGTTGAGGGTCAGGTCACAAGATATGGATCTTGGTGTGATCCTGGTCCACCTCACTACTCTTTAATATGATTTAATGTGCGCAACACTTTTTTATGAGTAAGAAAAGAAGAAGAACATATTTGTCGACGTAGCCCCAAAGGGGGGTGAACCATGGTAAAACCATGTGTGAAATGTGTTTTAATGTGTTACTATTTCTGTAGTTATCATTGAATGGTTATATACATGAATGGATGATTTATTTACAATGCACACTAGATTAAATATGAAAATGAATGAATGAATGAATGGATCATATAAATAATATAATAGAATGCATGTTTAAGTAGAAATAAGAAGAAGTAATAAAGAACATCCCCCAATCCCTTCCATGACTATAGACATCTGCGTCCTACAGTCCCCCATAAACCATCTCGGGTGATATTACACTGTGCACTCTGTGTGCAGTGTAGCCTTTTGGTTTACTAGAAGGGATGATGGTGATAAGGTTTTTATTGGATAACTAAGGTAGAACACGGGTCATCCCATAAGTCCAACAAATGGTTATGTTGTTAGCTAGAACTCAGAAGGAGATCTAGGAAGGGGTTTGATGAAGAATATGCAGTGGTAGAAATGGATGTTTAGGCCATGAAATCCTAAAAATCAAGAGATTGAAAGATGGTTAGATACAAAGTAGTTGGAGTTCACCCATAAAGACAATAAGGGTTCTAGGTATACACCGTGTCAGTACCTACAGAGGTATGTGTTTACGGATCTGCATGAAGCATATGTTTGTTTATTTCCACAATTGTTACATGAGTGGTTGTTAAGGTTGAAGGATAGCCATATGACTAATCAGATTAGGCTAGTAGTGTGTATTACTAAAAACATCACATGGCTGGAAAGAGTTAATAACAAATTCAAACACGTAGTAGATTTTTGGTTAGACAACATTACTGCAGGGTTTATCACTGATTTTGCAGTAGATACAACAAATTCATACAATGATGTAGAGAAGGATTTCTTGAGGGGACCCATAGGGAGGTACATCAGGTCACTTTACATGTTAATCAAAATCATATTACATGATAAAGCCATGATGACCATGGAATCAGACAACTATATCACTTTGCGTGCATGGGGGAGTTGGGGGAAGCAGTAAGGAAGATATGAGAAATGGAAAAGGATCTGGAGAGTAGCTAGAAGAAGTAGGAAATAGACCCCATAAACATGGATGATGAACATACTAGGAAAATCATAATAAGTGTAGGTGTGACAAACATTGGATGACCCTACCAGTATAGGATGAATAATAAGAAGAGGGTTGTAACAGAGAAAGAGGGCTTGGAAAATTATTAGGAAGAGGTAGAGGATCTCTCCACCATGGGGTATATTGAGAATATATTTCATGCCACATATGAGAAGAAAACTATAGGTCATGGGTATGACACAAAAGAAGTCTCTCCATTACATATCCAATTTAGTATGGAACCCACAACCCCATGTGCGACTAACACAACTGAAGAAGAAAAATTAGTTAAACAACAAGTGATTAGTGGTAGAATAATTTTTTCAGGACATGGGTATAGCAGCAGAAGTGCAAGCTCAACAAGAAGTGTTCAAGTTTCTACACCACATTAAGGTGGTAGTTCAACAAATTTCACAATGGTAGGACAAAATCCAACCATTAGGTTACCAAATTTCTGAGGGGACAGGTCGGATGACCCAAGAAAACATTTGTTCATATGTGAGAAGATATGGGAATCAAAGAAGATTACATATGATGATACAATGGTTGCGTAGTTGGAAATCACTTTCAGAGACTTTGCATTAGATTGGTACATGGGTCTTTCAACAAATAATCCAACAATAACACCTAAAACTGAAGCATATGTGAAGAGGTAGTTAATAAATGAATTTCAGAAGCCAAGTTCAGAAGACCAGTTTATGAATTAAATGATAGAGATCAAGCAGAAACCAGGGGAATTAGTTTGGTAAGTGGACCATAAGTTCAAGAGATTAAAATGTAGGTTAAAGTATACTATTACCGATACACAACATATGCATTTATTTGTTAATTCTTTGTTGCCACACTGGAAGTATCCTTTGAGATAGAAAAAATTCCAAATTTAGGGCGAGGCCCTATAGGAAACCTTACAGCTAGAGGAGAACCAATATAAGCATACAAATCCAATTGTGGAAGACTTGAAGTGAGATTTGAAGAACTTAACATTCCAATTAAAAATCAGAACAAAGGAAAGGAGAAAAGAGAAGATTTGTGGTGTACAATGTGCAGGACATAAGGTCATCAAAAGAATGAGTGTCCATTATTTTCACAGTATATTGGAGTGGGTATGAGGAACCCTTTGCCCCTTGGAGGACCATGGTGTGATATTTTAAAAACACATGGGAATGATTCCTATCATTTCACCCTGATGCATAAATATCAGACAGTTTCGAAGAGTACATATTTTAACTTTTGTAATTCAGTTGGACATGAGGACAAGGATTGTAGAACATTGGAGATGATGAAATAAAGGATTACATATACATACAAGGTGCAGTTTGAACATGTAATAGGACAAAATACATAGGAACCATAGTATAAAACTATGCAACAACCACAATACAATCTCGTGCAACAATTTGCAACACAACCATAGTATAATGTGCAACAGTTTCAAGGGAAACAATAGTATAATCTTGCACAGTAGTGCACAGAACCACAACAGTACAATAACCCACAACCACGGTATAATGAAGTACCTTGGTATAACACACCATGTGGAGATAATCATTGAAACAAAGGAGGATTCAAAGGAGGCCATGGATAAATATGCATTGGATGAGGTCGAGGACCAGTAGTGTGTCATAACTGTCAGAAACTAGGGCACTGTTCCAGAGACTTCCCATAGCCACCAAAAACATGTATGTACTGTCGCACAGAAGACAATGAAACAGAGGAATATCCAACATTGTTGATAAAAATACAAGATAAGAGGAACCAAACTAATCAGAATGTGCAATGGATCAAGGTGGAAAAAAGAGAGGAATTCAGGAAGAAGATTAACATAGTGACAAGAGGTGGAGCCAAAATAGGAGAATATGTAGCTAAGAAGGATTAGGACCAATACCAGTGGGTTAGGAAGAACACAATGCCTGCACAAAAGTTTGATGCATGCAAAGAAAAAAAGATATTAAATGAAGTTGGACAAGATATCTTGAAGGAAAATATTGTTTCCACTTCAGAAACAAAGCTAGTAGATGAGATACCATTCTATGACATGCCCTCATTATTTGATCAGACCAATCAAGATAAGTCTTTAGAATAGGTAAGTAACTTAAGAAACTTTTTGGGAGCTTATGTCAAAATATTGAGTGATAAAAATTCCTTACAAGTGCTGCAAAATTTATTAGAAAAGTGTAATCCTGGGGAAGAGGGGGTAAAAAGGGTAAATCAGGTCTGAAAGAAGAGAATAAATAATAATTAATTCATATTGAATTATAACATAGTATATTTCAATATGGGGGATATTATACTAGACTTAGGATCAAAAGTTAATGTTCTACCAAAGAAAAATTGGGAAGCTATGGGAGAACCACAATTAGGGTATTCACCTATTTAGTTGAAGCTGGAAAATCAACACAAAGTGGTGCCAATAAGAAGGTTGAATGGGATTCCATTAGATCTATATGGTGTGTGCATCATGGTTGAATTTGAATTCATTTACATAGTGGAAAATACTTCACCATATCCAACACTATTGGGTCTGGATTGGGCCTTTGATAACTAGGCTATTATCAATTTGAAGATAAGGAAGATTATATTTGAGTCCAGTGAATACAGAGTTACTGTTCCATTGGATCCATCAAAAGGAGACATGTATGTGGAACCTGCGACATATAATATTCTTATAGAATATCTGGATCAACTATATAGAACTACCATGTGTGAAGAAGATTATATCAACCCAACTTCAGATGGCATGCTTAGTTGGAGGATTATTAGTTCTTGTTCTTCAGACTTTGACACGGGACTAGAAAACTAGCAACAACAATTACATGAATTATCTACCGAGAGATGTTCCAGAATGATGTGCATGTTGAGATGGGTTGGTACAGAGGTAAGAGAAACTCCCGCTTTTTATGGATTGAATGATTTAGAAGAGTTTTTGATGAAATATGAGGTAGAATTTGTGGAAAACCATATATTACCAGCACTAGATATTTCTTTAAAAGATACACCTGCAAGATGGTGGGGTACACACAAGGAAAATATCAACAATTAGTTCCAATGAAAAAGGTTATTGCACATTAGATTTAGCATAGAGAAGGAACAAAAATATGAGGAGAAATATGAAGGATTTGGAAAACCCCAAGAGCATGTAGAAAAGTGCATAATTCAATGGATATTAGTACCACTAGAAGAAAGGACACACCATTGTATTCACACACTAGAAGGAATTCTGAAGAATTGGTACACAAAACAGAAACATCACAAAGGAACTTCCAACTAGGAAGAGATACAAAAAATATTTGTAGTTACATTTTCCTTTGAGAATGACAGTCTAGAGATTGATACAATGCTAAAAGTTGTAAGAGACAAGATATTTGAGGAACCGGAATTTGAAATAATTCCAGCATCTCAGAGGCAAGCTAGTCAGACAGTCAAACAATTCCTACATTGTTATCATGTAGAAGAAGAAGAAGAACTTGAAGAATATAATCGACACAACATCCATATTCCTTAAGTAGAAGGCCCCAAGCTGGATTCAAAATATTATGCCACACCATTAAATATTAAGAAGTTCAACATTTGAACTACAAACAACCGAAATATGGCTAGTATTGGATATTATTGGGATCATCAGAGAGTAGAAAGGATCACATAATTATTGCACGAGTACAGTGACTTATTCCCAACAACATTATCAAAGATGAAGGGACTGGCATGAGAGATACGAGATATGAAGATACCATTGAAGCCAAAAGAAATACTTATCAAACAGAGGCCGTACATATTGAATCCAATATACAAAGGAAAGGTGAAGATATAAATTGATAAAATGATAGAAGTTGGTGTTACAAAACTTGAAAAAGAGTCAAAATGGATCAATCCCATGGTGGTGCAAGAAAAGAATAAAGGAGGGATCAATATTTGTGTAGATTTGACAAAATTTAATGATGCTTTCCTACATGATCCTTTTCCTACCCCTTTTATAGATGAAGTTTTGGAGAATCTAGGGGTTCAAGAAGTTTATTCATGTATAGATGGATTTTTAGGTTATCATCATATTAGGATAGCACCAATAGATAGAAACAAGAAAACATGTTATATAGAGTGGGGCTCATTTCAATATATATCTCTATGATTTCGATTGAAGAATGCACCAACAATTTTTTCAAGATTGAAGCTTTACTTGGATGATTGGACACTGTTTAATTTGTTGAAAGATCATGTTGAAGTATTAAGGATGATGTTGGATAGATGCATACAGTGTCATATCTCATTAAATATTAATAAGTGTATTTTTAGCACACCTTTTGGCATTGTGTTAGAGCATGTGGTGTGTAAATAGGGTCTACTAGTGGATCCTGCTAAAATTGATGTCATAGTTAAATTACCACCACCAAATTCAGTGCGCCAATTGAAGAGTACATTCAGTCATACAATTTATTACAGAAATTTCATAAGGGGATATGCACAGATCACCACGCTAATGGAGAAGCTACCGAAGAAGGATACTAAGAACCAATGGAATTATGAATGCCAGAAGAGTCTGGATATTTGAAGGAGAATATGGTTACTGTGCCGATTTTAGTATTTCAATATTGGGTAAAGAATTTCATGTGCATGTAGATGCATCTCCAATTGCACTAGGAGTAGTATTAACCAATATAGGAGAAGGTGATATAGATCACCCTATTGCATTTCCAATCAAAACGTTATCGGATTCATAATAGAACTATAACACTACAGAAAGAGAAGGGATAGAAATGGTGTATACTTTGCATAAATGCATACATTACCTATTGGGACAACACTTTAAGATGTTTATAGATTATTCAACTCTGAGATACTTAGTTAATAATCCAGTGTTGGGGGGAAGGATGTGTAGATGGCTATTACTATTTAAATAATTTGAATTTGAATTCATGGTGAATCCTGGAAGATTGAATGCAATACCAGATCACTTGTCTAGGATAACAAATGGAGAAGAGTCCAGTAACCTGGAAGACAACTTTCCAAATGCACAATTTGTCAGACAATTGTCTTAGGTTGATGGATAGTTGGTACAGATTGTTTGTTTTCATTGATGTCAACTATTGGAGAGTAATATTGTATATTGATGTCAACCCTTAGTGATTGATGTCAACCCTTGGAGAAATTCCAGTAGCAAATTCCAGTAGCACAAAGGTTTGGGTAATGGACCCAAGGTTTCTTCATGTATAAAGGTATGAGTTTTAATATATTTTAAGGTAATAATATTCTATATGGATAGTACATGTCATTCTATTTCTGGTGGTATGTGTAACATCATATAACTCCTCACAGTTAGAGTTATGGCCATGAGAAGTTGGAGAACCCGGGTTTGGGTATTGGACCCAAGTTTGTTTGATGGATAATGGTATGATTTTTGATATATTTGAAGGAAATACTATTATATATGGATAGTAAATGTCATTCCATTTCTGGTGGTATGTGGAACATCACATAACTCCTAATGGTTTGAGAGTTATGGACTTACGAAGTTGGAGGACCCTCATATGTTGGCTTGAAGCCCCAAAAGGTCAAAGAAGTCAAAGATCTTGCAAAGAAGAAATTATTATTTAAATGATAAATTAAAGTGACAAATTCAAGAAGGATTATTTAAATAATAAAGTGAAGTGACAAAATCAAACAATATTATTTAAATGATAAAGTGAGGTGACAAAGTCAAGGAGGAATATTTAAATGATAAAGTAATGGAGAACTTTCTAATTATGGAAAGTGGTTAACCCTAAAAATGAGGAAAATAGGTTAAGTGACCTATAAATGGGTTAAGAGACCTAGAAATAGGCTAAGTGACCTATAAATATGTTAATTGACCTAGAAATGGGTTAGTTGACCTAGAAATGGGTTAAGTGACCTAGAAGATGCTTCTAAGGAAGATATTTGGAGAGTAAAAAAAAGAGGAAAGGATCTATCATTTGAAATCACACTTGAGCATGTTAAATATCTATAGGTGACTGAGGTAACCAAAGGATATGTAAGCCAAATTTCAGAGGGAAGGTGAAGAAAAGAAGGCCAAAATTCAAGGGAGGATAAATTCTTTTGATGATGCTTTCTAAGGTATGTTATTTACAGGTCATCTCACCATTTTCGCAATAACGTTTTTTCTAGAATGATCCAGACCATGAAATTGATAGGACATTGAGGAAACATATCCAAGTATCAGTGGTAAACAATTCAGATTGTGGTTCTTTTTATTTCTGGAGTTACACTCTATGGAAAATAGGGTTTTTGGTTAGTCCTAAAACTAGTCTAAAACAAGTGTTTCGGGTAGATGGATACATGTTTGTGAATCCAATTCAATACATGTTGACATGACGTGTAATCGACGAAAATATCAGTAGATGGATAGTTATCCTCCAGGAATTTGACTTGGATTTTGTTTCGGCGAAATCTAAAAAGTCATTGGTCTTCACAGAACTCATCTCGGAACTTCCGGTCGAATTAGGTGATGTTATACCCGAGGATTCACCTATCAAAGGAGACATGTTTTTTAAACATCTTTGGACCCCTAGTATGGAAATATACTAGTCTATCTCCAGACATTGAAGTTCCCCACCTTTGCTTCTTATGATGAGCATCATCATATACGCCATCAGGCGAAGAACTATCTCATACTCGAGGACACTCTGTATCGTCGATGTGTAGATTGAATCCTTCGCCAGTGTCTCACTCATGAAAAAGAGAAAATCATGCTTAAGGATTTCCACACTAGAGCATGTGGTGGTCATCTATCTGGGTTGGTAACAACCCAAAAGATTCTACGAGCCAGTTACTTTTGGCTAACATTAATCAAAGATTGTGTTGAATCAGTCAAGAAGTGCCACCCATGTCAGATCTTATCTCTGAAGATGAGGGCACACCCTACTCCCATGTTTCCCGTCATCATAGTTGGTCGCTTCACCAAGTGGGGGATTGATTACACTACATGAAACCCCCCTTCGGTAAGGGGGCACCATTATATCATCGTAGCAATAGACTACTTCACAAAGTGGGTCAAGGATATGCCAACGTTTAAAGATGATGGCGAGACATCAACTCTCTTTTTGTTTAACTAGATAATAGCAAGGTTCAACATCCCAAGAGAGATTGGCACTAACCATGGTAGTCACTTTCAGAATAAAATGATGTTTGGGTTAACGTCAAATATTGTATTGAGGCAAGAAAATTCATCACCCTACTACCCACAAGAGAATGGTCAGGTGGAAGCTGTGAATAAGTCCCTTAAGACTATTCTACAGTGAGCGATCAATTCGGCCAAGTCAAATTGGCATTTGATGTTGTACTCGACATTATGGGCCTACCGAACGTATGTTAAGACTACAACTGGTTTCTTTCATTTACAACTCATTTACGCTCTGGAAGAAATATTTCTTATAGAATTCCAGATCCCGTCTCTAAAGTTTGCAGTACAGTTATTTCCAGACACTTCACCGCTTGAAGAGCATTTATTGTATCTTGAGCAGCTCGATGAGAAGCATCATGACACAGCCTTGGTTAATGAGGCTCACAAACAAAAGTTCAAGTGTCAGTATGATAGGTCCATTTGTCCTCGTATTTTCTCTAAAGGTGACCTTGTCCTGGTCTACAACCAAGATAAGAACCCCCTGGGGGCAGGCAAGTTCAAACCCATGTGGTTCGGACCTTTCATCTTGAAGGAGGTTCTAAAGAAGGGTTCTTATCGTCTGGTAGACTTTGAGGGAAATTCTTTGGAAGAGCCTAGAAATGGGCTCTACCTCAAGAAGTATTACTCGTAGGTGGGTCGCCTTGGGTGACTTCTTGTACATATGTATAGTTCTTATACATTTTCTTTTTAGTTTTTGTCTTTTTTGGTTTTATGGATGTGTCATTTTTGATGTCATCTTTTTCACTTTGGCAAATGTCAAGTGAATCAGAGGTGTTCATTGGGTTTGCGAACGGTGATAGCCGACACACTCGGAGGCTTGCTTCCACAACTTGGGTGATTTTCACACCTCAGGTCTAGTTGTTATCTTCAAGAGGTATTTGTTTAGGTGATGCCACAAACAATTTCATCGAATACAATGCAGTCTTAGAGTTTCTTCGTGACACTTTGTCGCATGGTATATCTCACCTTCGGGTCTACTTAGATGCTCAGTTGGTTGTGTCCTAGTTAAATGGGGTTTACCTCATTTACAATCCTTCTCTACACCAACGGTTCCTTAGGGTACATCTCTTAGAACGAAGCTTTGATTACATTACGTATATCTATGTTCCTAGGAGATTGAATCAAATCAAAGATACTCTAGCTAATAATGTATTAGATTGGCATATTGCACACATGTAAGAAAAAGCACACACATGCACATGTAAATACATTTGTAAAATAAATGTAATCTATAAGATGTAAAAATATGTAAATACACATATATATATATATATATTAAAAATATCAGAGTACATGGGTGGGCATAAGCGCCTCAAAAATATGTCCAGTAAGTGTCACGGGGCTTATGTCCTCTAAAATATACAAAAGGTGCCCTTGGCACGTGAGTAGTCTAGCCTAGTTAAGGGTGGGGACTGTTGGCCCTGCCATAATGAACAACAACATTTTCCCAATGGAAAAAGAGTTGGACCCAGGTCCGTGGTACCCCAACTACATGAGGTTGCATCGTTGGTGGTAGTTCCTTGATCTCTACCATAGGTACTGTGAGAGTGAGCGTGGTGAGGTTCCACTCCACCTGTCTTAATACTCTCTCATCCTCTCTGGTTGGAGGCCCCCCTACTGCTACAACTGGTCCAGTGACTGTGGTTGGTCCTGCCTCTGGTCGAGGATGCCACCTAGTCCTCAAGAAGTCTAATGGACACACTGGTACCACATCTATACATCAAAGATACATAAGTGTCATATACTATGGTATACAAAAAAAAGATATATATAAAAAGAAATAAAAATTAAATAACTCTGAAAAAAAAACATACCCATCTCTCCTCACTCTGCTCTAGCAGGTACAGGCATGTCAGGATCTCTAGAAAATTTGATCCCAACATAGGGGTAGTCCTCTATTTCCAGAATCTACCATGCCCACCAGTCAAAAAAATTCTCATCAAAGGCTTCTACGGTCCTCCCTCCCCCTGTCGCAGCATCAACACAACCCATCTACATAATGTTGGGAGAGATGCCATGTGCCCTCGTATCATCTCTCATGGACCAAGACTAGGTACCCTCTCGAAGAAAAAGGAGCACAAAATAGTCTTGAATCCAAAGTTTTTTTTCTCTTGTATCCAACACTCTGTTAGTTTTCTCTTCATGCAATCTAGCATGGTTGTACTCCAGTCAAAAATATGTACATTTAATCACTGCACCACACAATGCATGTGCGCCCAGGAGGCCTGATGTAAATCCATGGATCCAGTGATCCGCCCAATGAGTAACACTAACACTTTCAGTGATAGATTGATGATATTGTTTATCGACACCTGAGAACCCACTTTCTCAGTACCAACCTCACAATGGATTCCAATCAACTCCTCAATGTTGTGAGGCCCGAGGGGAAAGGTACCCAAGATGAATGGATCCCCTCTCCTCGAGAGACCAGTCAAGAAGTAAATATCTTGAGTCATTGGAGTCAAGAACTGCCCCTCAAGAATAAATGCCTCGGCGCCAGGATTCCGGTAATCTATCAAAGCATTCAACAACCTGGGTTGTGCCCTCATAAATGGACACTAGAAAAATTTCAACAACCCACATTGCGCTAATACAGTGATAACAATAGGGTCTTGTGAGACCAAAAAATCAATGTCTTCATGCTCTCTCTCTCTCCAATGGACATACATCCTGCAAAATGACAAGTTCATGGGGAGTTAACTCTTTCTTTTCATTTTTTTCCACATTTTGGAGGGTGTGCGTGGGTTGTGTTGAACACATTCACGTATGCAGATCATTTTCTGCTCAAGGGCATACATGGGATTTCCTAAGACGACCTACATACATGTAGGGCTGACCTTTTTAAAGGTTAGTGCCACCCCAAAAAACAAAAGGAAATGCAAAAAGGAAGAATGGAAATGTAGGAGGGGCTAGTTTGTACTTACTTGGTCCAAGTGGAAGTACGTTTCATCCACTGAAGCTCCCAGAATCAACTCTTTTGGCAAATGGGTGTTTTTGACTTTTTTGTCAACTCTCAATTTACATTGGTGATAATGAGTTGCCAGCTTCTATTTATAGACTTTTTGGCCCCTTTTTGTCATTTTTTGGACCCTTTTGTCATTTTTTCTAGCCTGAAAATCATTTAGCATGGTTCTCGAGTTTCTTTTGGGATGTTATGATACATTTTACTTTTGGTTCGGTGAACGTTTTTGAGAGTTGGGGAATTTTTAACGTCCTTTGGTGAAAAGTGTTTTTTCCAACTTTGTGCATTTAAGATAGGATTCCACTTCCACTTGTTGCACCTCGTTGTCTTTTTCTCTTTGTCATAGGATCGATCCCACTGAATTGTGACACAGAACCCTCACTCCTACTCTGGAAGTGTCGTAAATTAGTGGTAGATCCTACCTTCACATGGATTCACTAGGTAGATCCTGGTTTCATTTTGGTGTCCATGTCTTCACTAATGATTTTAGGCTCGGGAGTCCTTTTAATCCTATCTTGATTACGATTTCTGGCCCTCACATGTCTGATATGTTATCACTCTTGGTTTCACCCTCGGGACTCCAAAAACAATGGGTCTTCTTTTAATGCCTTTTCAGACCCTCTAAACATGAAAAGATTGTCAAGCGATCTTGTTTCCCTTCATGCTCACCAAACTAAAATGTGAAGGCATGTTTGTCCAACGGTAGTTTACCCCTTTTTCAGTCTAGATGGTCAAATGTATGAACAAAGGTATACTCTAGGGACCTCATTTCCCTAGAAGAGTATTCTCAGGTATAAATTTAACCCTTTTTCAGGCTTGAGGGACCAAATGTACGAAAAAGGAACCCCCACGGAGTCCATAGTTAAGCTCTTTTTCAAACTCCCTAAAATTGAAATAATTGTCGAGTGACCTTGTTTCTTCACACTCGTTAAATTGGTCAATAAGAACATGCCTTATAGAGTCCATAGTTAAGCTCTTTTCAGACTCCCTAAAATTGAAAATATTGTCGAGTGACCTTGTTTCTTCACGCTCGTTAAATTGGTCAAGAAGAACATCCCTTACGGAGTCCATAGTAAAGCTCTTTTTAGACTCCTTAAATATGAAAAGATTGTCGAGTGATATTTTCTTTGTCACACTCATTAAAATGAGTTTGAATAGATGTTTGTTCGGTTCTAGTTTACCCCTTTTTCGAACTGACTAGACTACCTTCGAAAAATTTACCCTAATAGAGTCTCCTTTTATCCTTTTTCAGACTCTCTAAAAATGAAAAAATGTCGAGCTACCTTCTTTGGGCTCATTAAAATTACATCGAAGGACGTTATCATTGTGTCTTATTGATCGCATTTTCATTCCTGTGTATTTGGCCTAATGTCATATCCATGTTCCTCTCAACTGAACCATCTAAAGCATGCCTTATATGCAAGCCTTGTATCACTTTGCCTCTGCATCTTGACACCTTGACCCATTGAGGATTTTTTCCGAGTGTCCCTTTCCTGCATATGTCCCCTTACTCTGAGCATCAGTGTGTTCCTTGTGCTTGGAACTAGTATGTATGTGACACTCATTCCTCCTTTGTAACGTAGCATTATTTTATTCTTTTTCAAGATTTCCAATGTTATTGAAAAAGACAAAAAAAAAATCAAATATGCCCCAAAAAGAGGAAGGGAAAAGTATTTTCTTTTTGTTGACAACACAATGAGTTTCCCTTGGAAAAATCACATCCTTTCGTTTGTTCGTCAAGCTCTAGGATTCAATATGACCTTAGGAAGTTTTTTTTCGCAATGAAGAGTTGTGTCCTCCTCTGTTTGGTTATCCTTCCAAACATATGGAGAGTTCACATTGCCTCCTGCATCGTGAACTTATGTCAATACCATGTTTCCTGAGTCTTATCCTTTTTTCGTTCTTTTGTCCAAGGGAATTTTTACTAAACTTGAGTCGGCCCTTCTGCAGTTTGTCTCTTGTCTTCATACTCGACCACCTCGAAAGTCCAATCAAGTCCTTGCTCAAAATCAATGAAGTTATCTGCCTGATCACCGAGATACTCTTGTCTGTTCCTGACGAGCCATCGAAGACCTCTGGGTAGTGAAGTCGTACACTGATATTACACTCCTAACCAAGTTTTAAATATTTTGAAGTTGTTGATCGAGCTCTGAAGACCTCATCTCCATCCATCAAACGTCATTGGCTTCTTGAAGATGGATACTATAAATGTATATATTTTGATTTTGAGATGTAGATTCATTGTGTATTGCTCATGGTTACACTTTATATAGTTCTATGACATGGATTTGAAGTTTATTTGATTGTCAGCCATCATTTTATTTCATTTCGGGCATGGGTATGCCCCTCTCGGTGAGACAAATTTTTATTTTGCAGATGGCACCTCCTGAACTCTGGTCCCGGGGCTCATTCGCTTCGTACATTGGTGAAGATTTGTAATGTATTTCGGCCATTAGATGCTCTTATGACCTCACACAATAGGGGGCATATGTTATAACCCTAAATTGCACCAGACATGCATACCTGGCATCAGGCCATCTTACTTGCTATCTTTGCCAAGCCATCACTGAACAACTCTTCTAAAAAAACCATTTTTTTGAAGGTGTTGGGGTCCCATTCCAAAGAGAAGCATGAGAGCATAAAAACTCTATCCATTTCAGTATTCCCCCTTTGCCCCAATATGTTTCAACCACATTGTGAGTTTAATCTAGAATTCCTTCTTCCTCCATTACAAACCCTAGCCATTTCCCTAGAGAGAACTGTAGAGGAGAGGAATACATGGAATAAGTTGGTGCATGGTGAAGAGAATCCCAGGATCAAGTTCGAGGATAAGTTGCCTATCTCACATTGTAAATGAATTTTGTGAGATTAATATAAAGAAATACTTTTTTCGTCTCGCCAAATGATGTCTTAAATCTTTATGATTTGTTTACATTTTTTTTTTATGATGTCTAACCCACTAATCCATATACAGAATGCATGTTTGTAGTTTCTTATTTGTCTTGTGGTGAATGCAGATTGGCCTTGGGAGGATATATGCAATCGAGAAACAACTAAGTGCAAAGGGATCGACACCGTATGTGGAGTTTAAGGTATGCCTACTGGATCCCTATACTTTTTATTTTATGTATGATTGTGGGGTAATGTCGAGATAGTTGTTAAAAGTAGGAGACTTTAGACGGTTATCTCTTCCTGCACTTTAGAACCCTGGTGTAGTCCGTAGGGGGTTTTCCCTCTATAGCACTTATAGGTTTCTAGTGCCATAATTATATCTTCTTGATAATCGACTACACATGCAGTCAAAATGTAATATCCCTAGGTCAAACCCAATTATAAATGTAAACACAAATGCAAGTAAGTTGGTGAGATGTTTTGATATCAATTTTGTATGCACCTTTCATGGCATAGTGCACACATGTACTGTGCATTAAAATTGAAGTGTGCACATTCCAGGATACCACATGCAGCAATTTAAGTGCACGCAATGTTGAGGCCAGTGAGGCTTTGTGTATATGCTATGTTTTATAGGCTAGTGAGCTAGTTTTGTGATGATTAGGCCGGAGAGCCTAGATGTTAAAGGCCAGAGCGCATATTTTTATATATGTCTCATTATTAATATAAAATACATTTTTGTGCATAGACCAACCACGATAAAAGAGTATGGGGGACTAAACTACACTAGTTAGGGAAAGGGAGGGCTAAAAGTTACGGAAAAGGGCTAACCTAGGGAGCTTAAGCCAGAAAGGAATATTATATTAATATTTCTCAAAATATAAAGTATGGATAATTATTTTATCCTAAATTCCAAAGTTGGGGACAAGTGGGCCAAAGTAGCTCCCAAAATGACAAGTGTTAGGTTGGGGACATGCATACATATTGTTTGGACTTAGTTCATTTTCCATCATTTTTTTTTTCTTTCCATCACTCCTCCCATCATTCAGTCATCCATTCAATCATCCATGAGCATTCACACACCCATGGAGCTATCCTTCATACCTTTATGAATGTACCTAAACCTGTATCCATAAAATTATGTTTGTGTCTCTTCTTATCTTGGGAGATGGACTAAAGAGGCAGGTTGTCAAGCTTGTGGGATATTGAAGTGGTGGGTTGTCAAGATCGTGAGCAATCTCTCCTTGGGTGAGAGAATTGTTGGGAATTGATTTCTGGAAGGTGCTAAACTTCAGCTACAGTGCTCTGCGACTTCCTGTCCGACCTATTGTTGAAGCCCGGAAGGGAAGTGGGGCAGTCAAACGACTGTTGAGTAGAGAAGGGGCACACTTCTTGGGGTGGGATAGGAATGTGGGGAATGAGAGACTGTAGATTGTTAGCTTGAGTTGGCACCTGTGATGGATTCTTTCCTATTGTCTGTGAACCATTAACCTGGCTAGAAATCCCTTTACCCGGGTGGATTTTAGTCCCAGCTCTAGGGTGACCCATTGTTGAGAGTGATGAGCAGTGTGGCCTAAGGCTGGGAGGTTCGTGGAAGTTCTACACGTAGTTGGTGATATTCTTACCAATATAAGTGTCAACTGTGTGATAAATTTACATGTTGCATTGTTATTTACGTGTTTATTTTATGGGTTTATTCTATGTGTGGTTATAATTGTCTTTATACTTATGGGTAATGCCTGTATATGATGCATGTATATGTTTATGTTATTTTAGTATGAATCCATGAATTTACATAATGTATTTGTCTGTTTACATTATATATATATGTTTCTACAAGAGCTTTGTGTGTATATATTTTAATTGCATGCAGTTCAAAAAATTCATGTGGCATAACTCAGTTGGATGCTGGGTATGTTGTAGTATGTTCCACAGAGGCGTTACAAAAAATATGTATTTCGGTTGTCAACTTTTCATATGCATCTTGGAACTCACTCTTCAGGAAAATTGTGGCCTGCATTGAGTCTTGGTAATATTTTTCCAAGTGACGTAGATGGTCTAACTCCTTTAGTGTAGTGTTTAAATCCTTTTAATATCTTTTTTCTCAATCTAGTGTGGTATCAATGATATCCATCCCTATGCCAATGAGATCATATGTCTTTGTGTTCTCTGTGATGAGCATCTTCTCCTCTGTGGTGATGAGAATAAATATGTCCAGCGTGATTCTTCTTTTCTTAGTGGTCCTCCTCATGATGGATTTCCTCTTCATGTTTTAAGAAATCACCTGTATAGCAGTGACCTCATCAATGGGCTCAAGGATTTGTTGTTCTCCCTAGGTCAGAGTGTTTCCCAATATTCCTTCTGTTTGTATTTTCTCTAGAACCGATTCTTGCACTTATTTTGCAGAGGAAAATTTCATGTGTTCCAATGGCTCGACCTCTAGATGGTGTTCATCGGTTGGTGAGGTATCAACCAAAATTGAAGAGACATTGACAATATCAATACTTACTTGGTGATCGGATGCTGAGGTGTTGATCTCTGACTGTTTCCATTCCTCATTTTGTCCACCTGAACCTAGCTCATCCCTGGAGCTATCTTTCGGGGTCCCCTATAGGTCGAGAAATTCATTTTCTAAGATACTTTCAGCCTCATGGTAACCCTGTAGAGGGTTTGGAATTGATTCATCAAGACTTGTAGCAGATGTCCACTCTGGTTCTTTCTCCTTTGTAATCGGTATTAGAGTTATAAGTGAGACCACTGAACTCTCTTCATAATCATAGATGGTTATTATATTAGACAGGTATTAGGCACACTTGTTTCACCTGGTGTTCTTGGAACCTCATACTAGGTTGGAATGGTCACCAAAAATTTTCCCTGTGGTGATGGAACTCTGGAATTTTCCAGACCGGTGGTTTCCTCCAGTTGTGTTGACTCTGAGCCATTTAGCTCCTCTTTGATTGTGATTGGGTCATCCAGGGGGATCCTCATCATTTCTAATAGTTGAGGATCATTCTCTAGCTATGCAATGACTCTTTTGCCTCCTTCTAGTAACAACATCCCCCTCCTTTGTGCCTTTTTGGCCTCTGTTGCTCTGTTTTATTCTCAAGCCCTAAGAGGTTCTTGAGTGGTATGTTCTATCATTTTGACTTGCTCATCCATACTCATAGCTTTGAACCTATTCATGTTTGGGTTATCTTTTATCTACAATACCTCCTCCTAGTCTTGAGTACATTCTGTAAAAATATCATCGTCAAACTTATCACCTATGTATGCCCAACAGGAAGAGAATTGTGACACATGTTGGAGAAATAGGCCTTTAGGATCATTCTTGAGAAACCAACATGTTTGGAACCTATATTCTAGTTGACTCAAAGCCTCTTGTTTATCTTGAGAAGTGTTCTTCACTATGCAAAACCCTACATGGAAATCATAGGGTATGAACGCTCGTTTCATTTCCTTAACCAAAGTGGCCTTATATCCCTATAGAATGATTTGGTAACATATTTATCCTATGACGAGCCGGTTTGGGATGTGAGCGGGGAGAAAATGTGGTGCGTCGGTGGCCCCAAAAACCCTGATATAGGTTGTGGCTTCATATAGGTACCAATGGACTACTTTCGAAATCATTTTCTTGGCCGCTAGAGATAGTCTTAGACATTCTTTTTTGAAAATAATGAATTACACCCAAGCTATGAATTCATCACAAATGAGAGAATACGATTTCTTGTACCTGTTTTCCCATAGGATGATGAAGTAGAAAAGTACAGGTAACTCTCAAACATGTCAGCTCAGATTCATGTCAGTGAAGACATTCCTTGCACACATCACGTCTAGAATATATGAGGCCATGTAAAAAGTGGGAACTTATCCCTCCTATGGTGAATTAGCCTACAATATACTTGTGCTCAATTGCTTGGAGATGATTTCTCCACAGTTGAAACTACTCCCAGAAATGGCCATAGTGTATGTCAGGGGAATCCATGCCTCTGATAACTTAACGCAATCCTTTTCCCCGTATAATTGGCAAATTAGAGGCATTAAGTTGATATATGTCTCTCTTGGATTTGTTGTCCCATACCAACCATTTCTACAGTTTGTAAATTTGTTGTCTTCCTTCCACTAAGAGGCCATTAATTGGTTGGTGTCATGAAATTCATATAATGTCACCACGAATTATGTGTTCAATCACTCCTCCGGGTCCCTAACCTTGTAATATTTCTGGACCTCTTTCGAGAGAAAAAATATGACACATCCACCATTCTCATCATTGATTAGGAACCTCTGCGTGTCTGCATGATCAATTATCCAACCCAAAGTCTCAATGCAGAGAAAGAATGGGGTTTGACAGACCACCATATGTAGTCACTACCACCAGATATTTGGATCATCGAGCACTCTTACATCTAGGTCGTTGTGGGGAATAAACTCCGGGTAATATTCCTGATTAATTCTATTGAGAAAATCTCCCCATTATGGGAGCATCATCTATGATCCAATGGTTGCTTCTATATCGCCAAAAGTGGGGGGTTGAGTAAATTCCTTATTAGTCTATGTTTTAATTATTGGTTCTGCACTGGGAGAAAATTCCAACTACCTTGCAATGCCATGAGAAGATCCTTCACCAATCTCTACCTCCTTTAATTTTGGTTCCCTCGATGAGCATCTAGTTGTTGGCTTCCGTGGAGGCATTTTTACTTATAGATAGAACAATGTTAGACACTATCTTGCAGATAGAATGTTGATACATAAAAATGAAACTGTCGAAATGAAAAAATTAACAAATACCTATTTTTCATACTAGCTTAACCTAGTTTTTTGAAGTTTCTGAAAATCAAATGCAACTCTTGATAGCTCTCTTCGCTTCTTCAACTGCTCTGGAAATGAGAAACTTGTGTGCAAAATGGAGGTGTTTGAAGCTATCTTAGTGATTTAAATGGATATAATACCTACCTTGTTGCATCAGTTATTCAATTCAGGGTGTGAGTGTGGTTCTACAAAATATGCCACAGATCCTCATTATGTTCAAGATTAAATGCAGTCGTAGGTTGGTGGCATAGGCACGAGCTATAATGTGGTTCATCGGTGATTTCAAATTATCATTGTTCAATCGATGCATAGGGTAGAAATATATGTGGAGTGAAACATTAACTAGCCTATTAAATGACATAATCTAATCGTATTTTGTGCTAAAAACATCCCATCGTTTCGATAATTTAACTGGTGGATCAGGAGTTGGTTCTTTACTTTAGACAATGTTCATTGATATCTCTTGGAAAAAACACCAATGGCGATCCATCTTGTCGTACAAGGATGATGTGTAAATGTTGACTTGGAAGTGTGACTAGGACACGAGAAAACCTAAGGTGTAACATCCCCGACCACCCATGCCATGCCATGCTACTCCAGAGAAATCTTTTGTTCTCTTTGTGGAACATATTGTAACATACCCAACATCCAAATGAGCTATGCCACATAAATTTTTCGAACTACATGAAATTAAAAAATATACACACAGAACTATTGTAGAACTCTATATATAAAATGTAAATAGACAAATACATTATGTAATTGCACGGATTCAAACTGAAATGATATTAAAAACATACATGAAACATATATAGGAAATACCCATAACTCTAAAGACAATTATAAACACACATAGGATAAACCCACAAAAATAAACACGTAAATAATAATGCAGCATGTAAATTTATCACACATTTGACACTTATCTTGGTAATAATATCACCAACTGCATGCAGACCTTCCATGAACCTCCCATACTTATACCACATTGCTCATCACTCTTAGCAATGGGTCACCCCCGAGCTGGGACTAAACTCCACCCAGGTAAAGGGATTCCTAACCAGGCTAATGGCTCATAGACAACAAGAAAGACTCTGTCACAGGTGCCCACTCAAACTAATAGCTTACAATCCCTCATTCCCCACATGCATGTCCCACCCAAGGAAGTTTTCCCCTTATCTGCTCAACAGTCCTTCGACTGCCCCACTTCCTTTCCAGACTTCAGCAATAGGTTTGATAGGAAGTCTCAGAGCCCTGTAGTTGTAGTTTAGCACCTTCAGGAAATCAATTCCCAATAATTATCTCACCGAGAGAGTAATTTCTCATGGGCCTACCAACTCGCCTCTTCAATATCCCACGGGCTTGACAACCCACTTCTTCAGTCCAGCTCCCAATCTAACCAGCTACACAAACAAGTATGGCTATGGATACAGGTTCAGGTACAATGACATGAAGGTAGGGAAGATAGCTCAATGAGTGTGTGAATGCTCATGGATGATTGAATGGATGAATAAATGATGGGAGGAATAATGGAAATAATCATCGGAAATGAACTAAGTCCAAACAATATGTATGCATGTCCCCAACTTGACACTTGTCATGTTGGGAGCTACTTTGTCCCACTTGTACCCATATTTATAACTTAGGATAAAATAATTATCCATACTTCATAATTTAAGAAATATTAATATAATATTCCTTTTTGTCTTAAGCTACCTATCTTAGCCCCTTTTCCTTAACTTTTAGCCCCCACCCTTTCCCTAACTAGTGGATTTTAGTCCCCCATATTCTTTTATCTTGGTCGGTCTACGCCCAACAATGTATTTTATATTAATATTGAGACATATACAAAATTAGGTGCACTGTCCTTTAACATCTAGGCTCTCTGACCTAATAATCACAAATCTGGCTCACCAGCCTATAAATCATAGCATATACAAAAAGGCTCCCTAGCCTCAAAATCATGCACACTTAAGTTGTTGTGTGTGGTATCCTGGAATGTGCACACTTCCTCATTTTACTGCTCAATACATGCACACACTATGCCATGAAAGGTGCATACAAAAATGATATCAAACAACTCACCAACTTAAGTACATTTTCATTTACATTACAATTGTCAGACAATTAGCTTAATTTGATGGATAGTTGGTATGGATTGTTGGTTTTCATTGATTTCAACTATTGGAGAGTGATATTTTAGATTGATGTCAACCCTTAGTGATAGATTCCAACCCTTGGATAAAGTCTGGTAGCAAATTCCAGTAGCACAAAGGTTTGGGTATTGGACCCAAGGTTGTTTCATGTATAATGGTATTAGTTTTAATATAGTTGAAGGTAAGACTATTATAGATGGATAGTACATGTCATTCCATTTCTGGTGGTATGTGGAACATCACATAACTCCTCACAGTTAGAGAGTTATGGCCATGAGAAGTTGGAGAACCCAGGTTTGGGTAATGGACCGAAGTTTGTTTGATGGATAATGGTATGATTTTTGATATATTTGAAGGAAAGAATATTCTATATGGATAGTACCTGTCATTCCATTTCTGGTGGTATGTGGAACATCACATAACTCCTCATGGTTTGAG
>SNQJ01S0091540.1:19075-32701 GCA_010110895.2 Picea sitchensis | reverse complement strand
CTTGTACTTGAACATTTAAGTGGGGTAAAAGGAGGTTGCCCCCTCGAAGAGGCTTATTATCTGAAATTATCTCTTTTTCAAGGCGTTGAGTACCTTTCCTGAAGTTTTTCTATGCTATATTGATGTTTGGTTCTTAACAAATGGTTAGTATACCTTCAGCAGCTCAATAAGCACTGTCATGATGTGGCCCTGGCCAACGAGGCTCACAAACACAAGTTCAAGTGTCAGTATGATAGGTCCATTCGTCCTCATATTTTCTCTGAAGGCGAACTTGTCCTGGTCTATGACCAAGATAAGGACCCCTTGGGGGCAAGAAAATTCAAACCCATGTGGTTCATACCTTTCATCATAAAAGAGGTTTTAAAAAAGGGTGCTTATCGTCTAGTTGATTTTTAAGGGAATGCTTTGGCAGAGCCTAGAAATGGGCTCTACCTCAAGAAGTATTACTCATAGGTAGGTCACTGTGGGTAATTTTTGTAACATATATATAGTCTTTGTACTATTACTTTTTTAGTTTCTTTTAGTATTATGGACATGTCATTGATACTATATTTCATCACTGTGGCAGATGTCAAGTGATTCCGAGGTGTTTGTTGGGTATGCAGATGATGCTAGTCAGCACACTCGGAGGCTTGCCTCCGCAACTTGGGTAATCTTTACACCTCAAGGCCAGTTATTATCTTCCGGAGGTATATGCTTAGGTAACACCACAAATAATGTTGTCGAGTATAGCGCAATTATTGATTTGCTTCATGATGCTTTGTCATTGGGTATCTCTCATCTCCGGGTCTATCTCGATGCTCAAATGGTTGTCTCAGTTAAAAATAATATACCGGGTTCATGATCCAACTTTACGCTGATGATTCCTTAGGGTACGTCTCTTAGAATGAAACTTTGATTATATTACATATTTTCATGTTCCTAGGAGATTAAACCAAGTTACTGATACTCTAGCTAATCAAATTTTAGATTGGAATCTTGCACACATATGAAAGAAAATTAACATAAGCATGTAAATACATTTTTTACACATGATCCATAAAGACACAAAAGACAAAAAATCATATATAATATCATAAAGTAACCAGAGTACATAGATGGACGCAAGCACCTCAAAAATATAACCGATAACGAGTCACAGGGCTTATGCCATCAAAAAATATATACAAGTAGTGCTCGTGGCACATCAAAATGTCTAGATAAAGTCAAGGCATGTGGGCCCTTTATATTGTTCCACAACATTGGCTAAACACCTAAACAACCAGACCCACATCCGTGGTGCCCCCACTAAATGAGGCGTCATAGATGGTGGCAGGTCCTCAATCTCTGCCATCAGGACCATGCGAGTGAGCGCAGTAAAGTTACACTGAACCCATCTCAATACCCTCTCAGCCTCCCTGGCTGGAAGATCTCCTGCTACTATTGGTCCCCCTGTGGCGGCATGTGTGGCCCCTGGTCGAGGACGACGCCTGTTCCTCGCATACTTAGCGGGTCACACTGGTTCCACATCTGCACACAATGAGCACATATCCATCAAATACTCCGGCACAACAAAAAAATGATATATATAACAAAACAACATAAAAATCACATATACAACCAAAAAACTACAAAGGTGGAGACTTACCCATCTCCCCTCGCTCCTCACCAGAAGGTACTGGTATCTCAGGGTCTCTCGAAAAATCAATCCTGACATAGGGGTAATCCTTTATAACTGGGATCTATCATGACAACCACGCAAATAAGTCATCATCAAATGACTCATTGGTCCTCCCACCATCCTGTCGTGGCAATAATACTTCCCATATACACACAACAAAAAGAGAGGCCTGATGTCCTCGTACCACTACTCAAGGACTGAAGCTCAGAACTCTCTGAAAAAAGAACGAGCACATAATGGTCCTGAACCCGAAGTTCCTATGTGTCCACAAACGACAATCTATCAACTATCTTTTCATACACTCAAGAAATGTGGTACTCCAATCAAAAACTTGTGGATTCAAGCATTGAACTGCACAGTTCATCTTTGCACAGGACGCCTGATGTAGAGCCACAGAACCAGTAATTCACACAATAAGAAATACTATTGCCTGTAGCGATAAATTAGTGATCTTACTTATAGGAACCTGCATGCTCACGCGATCTGTATCATTTGCATAGTATAGGCCTATCAATTCCTCTATGTTATGCGGCTCCGCAGGAAAAGTCCAGAAATTGACTAGTTCCCCTCTCCTAGAGAGGCTAGTCAAAAAGTAAATGTCCTCGATCATGGGCACCAATGATTGCCCCTCTAACATGAATGCCTCTGCATCTGGATGCCAGTAGTCAACCAAGGAATTCAGTAGCCTAGGTTGTGCCCACATGAAAGGACATAGGAAAAACTTGAGTAACCCACACTACATCAAAGTAGCCACAACATTGGGGTCTTCCCCGACCAACTCATTTACCTATTCATGCTCTCTCTCTCTCCAATGGACACACATCCTACAAAACACCAAGGTTAAGGAGGGTTAAACCATGATTTTTATGCATTTTGTATTCCATAAGGGGGCCCACACATGCTGTAATGGTGACAGTCACGTGTACACGTGGGTAGAGTTTACTCTGCCCGAATGCACACGCGACCTATCCAGAGATAGCCCACGTGGACCTAGGGCCGACCTTTTAAAGGTCGATGCCCCCCCCCAAAATGAAACCCAATGCACAAATAAATACATGAAATGCAAGATAAGGGATTTTGTACTTACTTGGTCCAGAAAGAAGTTCGTTTCATCCACTGTAGCTCCCAGAATCACCGCTTTTGACAAAGGGGGTCTTTTGGCTCCAGAGTCAATTTCCAAATCAACAATGGTGATAATGAGCTGCTAGCTTCTATTTATAGACTTTTTGGTCTCTTTTTGTCACTCTTTTGGCCTCCCTTCTCATTTTCTTTATACCAAAAACCATTTAGAGTGATTCAAGAGTTATATAGGAGGGATTTGATCGGGTTTTGGGACAATTTTTTTTTAGTTTTGAGTAATTTTCAATGGTCCGTGGAAATTTTTTCCAATGATCTACTTGAACATATAGGTTAGGTTTCTACCTTGACTTTTGTATATAGTTGTCTTTTTCCTTTGCCATAGGATTGATCCCATCAGGTTGTGACACAGAACCATCACAACAACTTTAGAAGTGTCGCAACTTGGTAGTAGAGCTTACCGGAACATGGATGCCCTAGGTAGATCCTGGTTGCATTATGGTATCCATGCTATCTCTAAAACACTGTAGGCTCGCGAGTCCTTATAGTTTTTCCTGAATATGAGTTTGAGCCTCATTTGCATGATTCTTCTTCACTCTTGACCTCACCCTTAGGACTCCCAAAAATTAACAGGTCTTCTTTTAAGCCCTTTTCAGACCCTCTAAACATGAAAATATTGTCAAGCGATCTTGTGGCCTTTCATGCTCATTAAACTGAAATTTGAAGTCATGCCTGTCCGGCGGTAGTTTACCCCTTTTTCGGTCCGGACGATCAACTGTACAAACAAAGGTATACTCTATGGAACTTCAGCTCTATAGAAGAGTACTCTCAGGTATAATTTTATCCCTTTTTCGGGCCTGAGGGACTAAACTTACGAAGAAGGAACCCCCATGGAGTCCATAGTTAAGCTCTTTTCAGAATCCCTAAAATCGAAAACATCATTGAGTGACCTTATTCTTTCACACTCGTTAAATTGGTCCAGAAGAACATTCCTGACAGAGTCCATAATTAAGCCTTTTTCAGACTCCTTAAAAATGAAAAAATGGCCGAGTGATATTGTCCTTATCACACTCGTTAAAATGGTTTTGAATAGACGTCTTGTCGGTTCTAGTTTACCCCTTTTTCGAACCAACTAGAATATCTTCGAAAAAGGTACGCCAATGGAGTCTCCTTTTATGTTTTTTCAGACTCTCTAAATATGAAAAACCATCGAGCTTACCTTCTTTTGGATCATTAAACTTATATCGAAGGATGTTACCATTGTGTGTTTTGTTAACCACATTTCCATATCTTATACACCATCCTTGTAATAGTTTGCTTCTGCGTTTTAACACTATTGGCCCCCGGAGGATTTTTCCCAAGTATCGTTATTTTGGACATCAGTCTTGTCCTAGTGCCTTGAAATTGTGTGTTTGCAACACTCGTTCCTCCATTGTAACTTAACATTCCTTTATTCTTTTTCCAAAATTATTGAAAAAGACAAAAAAATCAAATATACCCCAAAAAGAGGATGCGGAAAGTATTTTCTTTATTGGCAACATAATGAGTCGCCCTTGGATAAAGCACATCTATCTATTTTTTCATCAAACTATGGGATATAGTACGACCTTAGGAAGTTGTTCTCTCTACATAGAGTTGTGTCCTCCTCTGTTTTGTTATTCTTCTAAACATATGGAGAGTTTGTGTTGCCTCCTTCTTCGTAAACTTATGATTAATGCCATGCTGCCTAAGTCTCTTCATTTTTCATGCTGTTGTCCAAGGGAAGTTTCTACCAAGCCTAATTTGGCCCCTCTGCAATTTTTCTCTTTCCCTCATACCCAGCCATCCTGAATGTCCAATCAATTCCTTGTTCGAAATCAATGAAGCCTTCAATCTGATCATCAAGTCCATGACCGACGAGCCGTCGAAGACCTCTAGGTAGTGCAGTGATACACTCATATTACACTCCTACCCGAGTTTTGAATATTTTGAAGTAGTTTCTCGAGCTCTGAAGACCTCATCTCCAACCATTAGACTGTATCAGCTTCTAGAAGATGGATACTCTATATGTATATCTTTTTTATTTTGAGATGTAGCTCCACTTTGTATTGTTTGCAGCGACTCTTTATATAGTTATATAACATGGATCTGCAGTGTATTTGATTGGTGGCCATGATTCTATTTTATCCCGAGCATGGGCATGCCTGCCTCGGTGAGACATTTGTTATTTTGTAGATGACGCCTCTTGGTTCCTGATCCTTGCGCTCAATCGTTTGGCACATCAGTAAAGATTGGTAATGTATTTCGGCCATCAGATGCACTTCTAACCTCACACATTAGGGGGCATCTATTATAACCCTAAATTTCACCATACATGCTTAACTAGCATCAAGCCATCTTAGATCCCTTCTTTTCCAAAGTACTATTGAACAAACTCTTTAAAAAACCTCTTTTATAAGGGCCCACGTGCCCTACTCCATTAATGCACATGTGTACACGCTAGTTGACCTAAAACAGCCCGTGTGGACAGACAAAAGCACGGAAAAAGGAAAGTTGTCGATGGAACACAGAGATTTGTGTGAGTTAACTGAAACTCTCGACCATGCATGGCTGAGGGTTCGTCCAAATACCTAGATTCTTCTAACCTATAAAAGAAGGGCTAGGGGTCCCATTTGGAGAAGGAAAAAGATAGCAAAGAAACTCTGCCCAATTTCATATTTCCATTGTCCCAACCCTTTAGCCATCCTTGTGCAAGAAGAGATACAAAGAAAAGAAGTTGGAGGACATTTGAAGAGGAGCCCAGGATCAGGATTCGTGGATCAGTAGCTGGTCTCGACATTTGTAAGTTGATTCATTTAAAGTAATAAAGAAATTCTTTTCCCATCCCACTTTAATATTTCTTTGTAATACAGTAAATATATGTTTGAATCTCTAACCCATTAGTCTATAGGTAAAATGCATGTGTAGTTTGTTTCTTATTTTGCATACAGGTCATCTTTGAAAGGAGGAATACTAAGAAGTGATCAAGCGGGAGGAAGGATTGACATCAACCATACGGAACAAGGTATGTTGGTCTAAACCATGTATTTGCTGAAAAGGAATGGGGTTTAAGTTTGGGGACAAAGGTAGAAAGTAGATTTCTTTCGATCATAGCTGCATGCATAAGATAACCCTATTTGCTAGTCCATAAGGGGATTTCCCTCACAAAACCTATCCTTGCAATGGACCCGAATAGGCATTTGTCTGCAGCATCTTCGACTGTGACTTCTTCTCCTTCGTTTCCGATTTCATTTTCACTTTCAGCTTCGCTGATATCCCCAGCATCAACTATGTGCCTCTCTTTTGTCTCCGTGGCATCAAGCCTAGCACATAACTCTCACATTTCTCTTTCTCTTGTTGGATCAGGCATTGGCATTGGCCTATCTCTTCTTCTTGGTGACATGGCTAAAAAAATTTCCCCTATTCTCTACTACAGAAAGAAAAGAAATTGTTCTGAGCTTTGATACCACAATTGGTGCCGACCCCGACCCTCAGGTCAAGATCTGCGCAAGATCATTCTAAATATTCCCCTGAGTCAAATTGACTCTTCGATTCCTCCACAAGGAATCCCACACACACACACCACAGTGTTTTCCACAGGTCCTTATAGGTATGCCTGCATGATCAAACACAAGGCATCAACCCAAATCTCCTGACCAACAATAAGATCGCGCCCTTTGCCAAATCGGGACTTCGAGTTTCCCAATATCGTGATTCCTATTTTCGAGCCCCTTGTCTCTTCAACCTTTGAAACCCGAAATGCCGAATTGTTGAAATCTTTGGTCGCGTCCTCCTCCATAGTTGTTTCATGTTTCATGACTTCGGGAATTCTAGAGTAAAGAACCCTGACCTCTTGTCTTCGAAAATGCCGAAATGTCGAACCCCGATGCGCTCAGCAAAGGCTGGCTCCCCAATGAAACTTTTCATCGATTTCATGTTTCAGACTTCACGACTTCACGAATACAGATACAAGTCTCCCAGTTCTCCAACCTCCGACACCCAAAATAGTCAACGAAGATTGACTCTACCTAGCGATGAGTACACGCCACCTGTCTTCCCCACTGTACTATGTTTCCCACATGGATTCTTGCCACCTGTCCACTCAAGCTTTCTAGATTTCAGAACTTGAACAACCCTTCGACAACCATTCCTCTATCACTTCAAAACCCTGAACTCCAAAATGGAACCTCCAACAGGATCAATGTCTATAAGCCTCACTTGATTCGACGACTTGCGTTCCTTCGGGCTCTCGAGCACCGGGAGTTTGAAACTCTCAATCCCAAAATGTTGCCTCCTCTATTTTCCAACACCCGAAGTGTCAAAATCCCAAAATTCGACACCAAAAATCTGGTCGCAACTCGTGACTTCAGGATTTTCACTCCACTATGCCCCAACTCCTTGTCGTTAGGACCCTCAAAATGCCGAACTCCGAAACTCCGAAGCGTCGAAAATTCTACACCTCATCTTCACACACGATAATCCATTTCATGATTCAGAAGTTTGAGTGTCCAAGGGATTTGTCTTGCACTCTGGACTTACAAACCCCGATTTTCTGAAATGATCTTGATGCTCGACGGTCACAATCAATGATCGACGTTTAATTTTGAAATCAATGTAATGGGTTCGTCCAACCCTTATCCACCCTGCAACTCCTCTGGATCCTATGGTCCTCGTGACTTCGTGAATTCTCCATGGAGAATTTCGACCGTCTGATTCACTCCTTAATGAATCTCTAGCCAAATTGACTGGTGTCCTTACACTAAACTTAACTTCTTCACGATGATTCAACTCCCCATATTCCTTTGTATACTTCCAAGGCACTGACCCTCCTGAGATTTCTATTGCAACCTTAAGTTTCAAAAGGACTCCTGCACGCACTCTTTGCATAAATCTTTCAAATAATTATGTGTATTTGATTCTTTGACTCTATGCACTCTCGGCAACAACAATATTTCATTCTTCAACCTTAGTTGATAAATTCTAAGGCTTCAAATAGCCTGTGCACACCTTGCATGACTTATGTGCTTCACCTGCACTTCTACTGGAAATGAGAAAAATAGTATCTCTTCTGAGCTTTCTGAGATAAAACTTTTACTTTTCTCAATGCACACCTTGCAGATGTTTCACTGCACTCCTTGCAAGAACTCTCAGGATGAGAAACAATTGAAAATCATTCTTCTCCTCTCTCAGACTTCATATGCTTAACATGAAATCTAACACATTCAACACAACATTGAAAACAAATGCATAAACAGGGAGAATAAAACAAATGTAAGCATACCATTCAGTAAATGTAAACAGTAAGCATCAGAACACCATGAAATTTGAGTCAAAGCTTCATATATTAACTCAAGTGCTCCTGTACATGGGTTCTTCTCTATAGCTCTCTACTATATCTCTCAATGATGATAATATTTCAATGATACAAGGGTGAGGGTGTTTATATCTGTTTTCCCTCCTACTCTCTAAACTGTCTAATCTCTTAATTCAAATCTACCTACTTTCATTAAGAGAACTAAATGCCTATTACAATTTGACAGATGTGAGTAATCCCCCTAGATCTATTCATATCTCCTAGGTATAAATGAAAAGTACACCTTCTTCCTAACTATTACATTAATGCTTTTAAGTTCAAAATTCAAAACGGTTCTTATGAAAATGTGCTCCTTTTTCCATCTGCACGTTTTTCCATCTGTCTTCCACTTTTTGCATTGATCGCTTGGATGGCTGCTTACAATGCTCCTACATAACCTAGTGTATATGATCACATACCTCCAAACCTTTCTTAACTTTAACAACAAGAGACTAGCATTTCAATCAAACTTTTCTTTAGTCTCACGTGACTATTTTTGGATTAGTCCACAACCCTAACTTGAAATAATCATAAATTTGTACCTGTAATGAATAAATATATGAAATTTATACACAATGTTCTTCAATGTGTGTTATGCAATTCCTCCAGGTGTCACTAATTGTAACCTCTCATAAAAGGATTTATAGTAAATAATATCCCCCCCTTTGACAAAGGGTATCACTCTGAATTCATATTTCTCATTCTTCCCTTGTGACAATCGATCCCCTTAGAAACATGCCTCTATTCTCTCTCTCCAAGAATTTAAATTTGCATTTGATAAATCTCTCCAAGTAATGACATTTCAAATTCATTTTGCATATCCTTTGAAAATATCAAGCTTAACCTGTCATTAGTAGTTCCAAAACAATATCATCAATATAAATTTCAATTAATAAAATATTACCTTGAGCTACCTTGATGTAGAGATTGTCATTTGCGCTTCCTTTCCATAGTTTGTAGGGATTTTTGTCATTGTTGTTTCTAAGAATTACTCTGTTTTAAATGTGAATTGATGTATGCACTGCATGTGTCCAAAAAATATCTGTCAATTTGGAATCCATTAGCATTGTTCGGGCCATTTCCTGTGTAATTATCAACCATTTCCTTTGTCTCTGAACCACTCTCTGAACCAATCTATGAATCCATTCTCTTATCCACTATCATATATTTGTCCAAACTTGCTAAGTGTTCTTATGAATCCATCTCTATCCATACTGTCCAAGACTCTACTTGCGCAATTGTCCATAATGCTAACCCATTTATCACTATACTATCACAAAGTCTTAATTAATCTATCAAAATGTACTTCTTCTAACTGATTTCTTTGAATCTTTATTCTCAAAATCTGCAAGCTGCTCGAAGGATGGTTCTTTGGTATGTCACAACTATCACATAGACTCCCCCTGTCTAATATTCATATTACTTGGGAGTCTCTAAGCCAGATGGATCATAACAATTCCTTCCTTGATGTGTATTCATCAACATCTTCATTGGTATATTCATCATCATCTTGATTGGTAGATTCATTATCTCCTTGAGCTTTGACTTCTTTCTTTCTATCTGTGGATTCATCTTTCACTACAATGCCTGAAAGTACAATATCTTGAACCTGTTTCTTATTTACCTGTCCTTCCTTTCTTTTAGTTATTTTCCAAACCTTTCTATATATGACATCTTTCTTTTTCTCTGTAGAATTTTATTCATCTTGTTTTATTGCCAATCTTGTGATCTTTGGTACC
Organism: Picea sitchensis; assembly: GCA_010110895.2. NCBI lineage: Eukaryota > Viridiplantae > Streptophyta > Pinopsida > Pinales > Pinaceae > Picea > Picea sitchensis. Next base: position 22,854 of record SNQJ01S0091540.1, on the reverse strand, counting down.
TTGTATTTCTTCACCTGTTCTTCCTGTTTTCTTATCCAGAATTTCTTACATATGATATCAATATTCTCTTTCATGGAAGTATCGATCATGCTTCTACAATCACTGGCTATGTGTCCATATTAATGACATTTGTAAAACTCAACGTTACATGTGACCACATCGGCACTTCTTGCTTGAACATTTCTTTTATAATCCCTGCAATCTGCAACCTTATGTCCAAAGTTAGTACAATAAAAACAATGACCATAAAATAAATTTGCATACTTGGGAGTGTATGATCTTCTTTGTGGCGTAGTCCTTCTGAATTTTTTCCTTGACTGATCATAATCATGATTGAAGCGTCTTTGTGGCATGAACATGGATGGTATTCTTGAAGATGTATCTTCAATAGTTTTCTTATGTTTTGGTTGACCATGATTCCTTCCTTTGAGTACTTCTTCATAAATCTTTCTATTTTCTTCATTCTTCTTTTCTAGAAACCTAGAGTTCTTCTCTTCATTCTCTATAACTAATTTGGATGTTTCTATCTCTTCAACGTTCTTGTTGAGCTTGACGATTTTACTTCTTAATGTGACAACTTCTTCTTCAAGCTTCTCAACCTCTTCTTCTTTCTTCATTATCTGAGACTTCATGACCTCTTCTGTTCTCTTTGCTTATTCAAGTTGGATTTTCAATGTAATTATTTCTTCTTCGAGTCTTATCTCTTCTTGAACAAACTCTTCATCAAGTTGGTTTAATTCCTTGGTTCTTTCCTTGAGATGATCCATCAATATCGTTTCTCTCTTTTCTTCTTCTTCCTTTTGTGCTGCTATGTTGGCTTCTAAACATTTTTTTAGTTTTTTAGTTTTTCTATGACTTGTGGGACTAACCTGTGGCTAAGAAATCGTGACTCAAGGGAATATAAGCCATAAAAATTACCCGGGGATCTCACCCGACCTGAGCCACACCAACCCTTAACATGGCTGGATTTTTTGTCCCCGCAAGTTTCGAACCGGTGGATTTAACATCACGGAGTGGCTTAACAACACACGTTGTCACCAATTGTCCTACACCTCGGGTACACTTCTAAACATTTCTTTTGATGTTCTAGAGTTTCTTGAATTCTTCTGGCCTCTTCTAGCTGAGCTCTTAAATTATTGATGACCTGCTGATCCTTTTCAGAACCTTGAGCACTTTCCTTTTTATTCATCAATTCTCTCTTGGATGACTTGTTTTCTTCTCTTTGTTTCTTTCCTTCTTCTTCTTCCTCTTCTGAATCTATCTGACATGATGAGAATCCTTATTCTTGTTTTGTATCTGCATCTTCTTTGTCATTTTATGAATCTGGGATGGGTGAATAATATAATTCATGTAATTTATCCCAAAGTTCTTTTGTTGATGAACATTTAACAACCTTTTCTCTTATTAGATTAGGTAATCCTTCCTAGATGAAATCCATTTTTATTTTATTATTCTTCCTTAATTCCTTCTTGGCTGCAGTCTTTTCCCTTTTTGAACTATCATATCATGTAGCAGCTAATAGCCAAATATAATGTTCCTGTTCCTGTAAAAACACTTTCATCCTTATGCTCCACATGTCATACTTAAAACCATTCTGACCATTAAACATTGGTACTCCATTCTCAGAATAATCCATGATTTCCTTCCAGTGGTTAAATTGTTTCCTAAAGGAACCGACTCTGATACCAATTGTTGGATTACTAAGAGGAGGGGTGAATAAGTAATAGAGAAATTTAATCCTTTTTAACCATATAATCCAAGTGTTATATCAATGTATCATTATCATCCAATAAATGTAGAGTAAATAAGAAATGAACAAATGAAGAATCATAGACATACATAGTACACCAATGTTTTATGTGGAAACCCAAAGCGGGAGAAAACCACAGAATGCTTTTTCTTATATGTCTTGAAGAATTACATTCATTGGAAGCACCAAATTCCTTTGTTTTCCAACTACAACTGGAAGGAGGCTCCAACCCCCTAGTTTCTCAGGCTACAACTTTAGGGAAGATCCAACTCCCTAATTCTCTGGCTATAACCAGAAGGAGGCTACAATGCCCTATGTTCTCTGGCTAAAACCAGAAGGTCGATACAACCACTTGTCCTTGCCCTGTCCAACCACCTGAAGTATAAGTAGAATGATGGAACCACTGTAACACTATCACTGTGAGATATACTGACGTAAACCCATACCAATAACCTAAACCATGCATCAACCATGCATCAACCTGTAATCAACTTGTACCATAAACAATTGCATCAACCATGCACCAACATGTACCAAATAACCTGTAATCAACTTGTACCATAAACAAGTGCATCAACTATGCACCAACCTGTACCTCAACCTGTACCATGAACAAATGCATCAACCATGTAGCAAACCTGTAGAAATAACCTGTCACAACAACCTATCCAAACAACCTATCACAACAACATGTCTCATCAATCTTATCAACCAAATCAGATCTACTCACCAATATCAATCACCAAGACAACTCTCAAAGATGTGCATCAACCAAGAATAACAAAACAACTCATAATTATCACCAATATCAATATGTGCTTCTAATAATACAAGTATGCTACATAATCCATAAACCATGTGTCAATAATACTACTACCAAGTGCCTCCAACCATGTACCAATTATGTACCAATCATGTGTCAACTATTCATCAACTATGACTCATCAAGATGTACCAGCATCATCAACTATACACCTCATGTATGTGTCAACTCATCAACTACTTGTCTCAACCATGTACCTGACAAGTACCTCAACCAAATTCCCTCGTCAATTTCATCATCCAAATATGATTTGTAACTCTATAATATCCCTGGTGTACATGATCACATACCTGCAAACCTTCCTTAACTTTAACAAAAAGAGACTAACATTTTCATCAAACTTTTCTTTAGTCTCACATGACTAGTTTTGGATTAGTCAACAACCCTAACTTGAAATAATCATAACTTTGTACCTATAATGAATAAATATATGAAACTGATACACAATGTTCTTTAGTGGGTTTTATGAAATTCCTCTAGGTGTCACTACTTGGAACCTCTCAAAAAAGGAGTTATAGAAAAAATGGCATACCTTGTTGAATTCTGACTTATTCTAGAGAGTGACCTTGTAAAGTGTGCCCCATACCTAATATTTGTTGAATCGATCTAAAATTGTTACAAAACATACCACAAAATGTACTCTAACCAACACATTTGGTCTTACTAAATTTTTATCTGTTATTAAGAAGTTATGATGCTTGTACCTAAAACACTTGTTTTAGATTAGTTTAAGGACTAGCCACAAACCCTATTTTCCATGGAGTGTAACTCCAAAAATACAACGACCCACAAGATGAATTTGTTACCACCGATAATTGGATATTTTTCCTCAATGGAATAGCAATTTCACGGTCTAAATCATTCTAGAAAAAAAGTTAGTGCGACAATGGTGAGATGACCTATAAGTAACATACCTTAGAAAGCATCATCAAAATAATTTATCCTTCCTTGAATTCCGGCCTTCTTTTCTTCACCTTCCCTCAGAAATTCAGCTTAGATATCCTTTGGTTACCTCAGAAACCTATATATATTCAATATTCTCAACTTTAATCTAAAATGAGAAAGCCTTGCCTCTTATTTATACTCTCCAAGTAGCTTCCTTAAAAACATCTTCTAGGTCACTTTGCCCACTTTCCTTATTTTAGGGTTAACCCACTTCTAACTTCTCCATTAAATTTATTATTTAAATAATTTATTTTGTATTCA